>JABFAF010271138.1:0-12339 GCA_013677275.1 Gossypium schwendimanii | reverse complement strand
TCATACTTAGATTAATGAGAAAATGTTAGGTTCCGTTCATTTTTTTGAAAATATTTTCTATTTTCATTATAGAAACAACTTTTATTTTCTATTTTTTAAAAATTTAAAAAAAAAAACATGTCTAATAAATAGAAATGAAATTTTATTTTCAATAATGAAAACATGTTTAGTAACTCTCTTTCTATAAAAACATGAGAAATAAAATAAAAAAAAATATTTATATGGATTCAAATTAGGGTATCAAGATTTAATATTTGAAATATTGTTGAAAAAAAGAATATTTATGCGTTTATATAGTTTTGAGCCATGATCAAGTTCATTTAAAGTTAAAAACTCTTCTTGTCGATCATTTTCACTTTTACGAAACATTTTTAGTGAAAACAATAAAAACAACTTTTTATTATTTCTAATTTTCACATAGTTTCATTTTCATCTTTCAAAAACCATTTTTAAAATTTTTAAACAAACAAGTTTTCTTCATTGTTTTCCATTTTTCAAGAAAACGAAAACGAAAACGAAAACAAAAACAAAAATGACTATTTCCTAAAACCAATCAGAGTTTTTTTTATGGTATATATATTTTTGGAAAAAAAATTACGAAAATCGAGTCAATGCAACTATTAAAGTGAGGGTGAAAGATTTGATCACGCTCGTTATTCCATTAGGTGGTGAAATTGAATCGTACCACTATTTGCAATGTATGATTTTTTATATTTATGGTATTTTAAATATTTTCAAAATTATTACATATGATGAATGCTTCACATTTATTATTAAAAACTCAAAAATAAACATGACTTTAATTATACAGACCGTACTCATATAAATAATGTTGTTCTAAGCTGCATGAATTAAAAAAAATCATAATCATGATGCTTGCAATGACTGCAATCATATTTGTTATGCCCTTAATTGCGATAAAAATAAGTCCAACTGCAATTTAGTCCCTACTAATAATATATAGTTGTTTTAAGTGATTTGCTTAACTATCCTTTTCATATGGTGTGGACACTGGCTGTCCTGCACAAGGAATGCCCTTAAGAGTTTCAACTGCCAAGATTGCTCGTCCGTGTATGTTAATTGTTTGCAGATGGGAGTCAAAGGGAGCTTGAGAAAATCCATCAAATCATAACGCTTTTAACCAGTGTTTGCCTCAGAAATACATCGCTTACAAAGTAATCACTTGAATGTGTTCATTAGATTTAGTAGCGACGTTATTATGACTGATTCGTTGAGTTCTTAATTTATCCCTAATAAATTTACAAAATAATGTGAACATCTCTAAGTCTCCCATCCCTACCTCAAATATTTTATCTTTGTTGGTGTTTGATTGCATATTCATGTTAGTTGCAGTCTTAGAAATGCTCACCAATTTGTTTAATAAATAAAAAATTTTAAGTTGTTAACGTTCGAATCCTAATGATGCCTAGATCCATTCAAAATAGAAAATATGAAAATTACACCTATCTACATATTATCGACATAGCTGAGCTGAGCCTCAACTCCATTCTCTAAAAACTGATCTCCAAGCTTTTGCTCGCTTTCTTGACTTCCCATTCACAAATGGCTGACGCTGTCATATGTGTAGCCTTAGAAGTGGCACTATCAAGGGCTGTCTCCATCCTTGAAGACCAAATCAACCTTGCATGGGATTTCAAGGACGAGCTGAACAAGTTTCGTTCCTCACTCACTCTCACTCGAGCTTTCTTGCAAGATGCAAAGAGGAGGCAACTCGATGAGCCTGTCAAAGTCTGGTTGGAGCAGCTTAGAGATATCGCTTACGAGGCAGATGATGTGTTGGATGAGCTTGCTTATGAACATGTCCGCTGGAAGGTGGACAACCAAATGGGTAAAAAGGTCTGCAATTTCTTGTCCCTTTCCAAGAATCCCATGGCATTTACTCTAAAGATGTTTAAAAAGGTTAAGAATATTAACCTATCCATTAAGGATATTAACCGTCAGGTCACTGACTTTGGACTCCAACAAAGACTTCAAATTTCGTCTCCAGTGTCTAGTAGAGTAGGAGGAGGCACCCGTTCCTTTGGCCACTCATCACGAGTTGTTGGAAGGGAAGCTAATGTCCTAAAAATAGTTGATCTCTTGATTGGTTCAACCACTTACCAAATTCTGTCAAAAACCGCCATAGTAGGCATGACAGGTTTGGGCAAAACTTGTGTGCAAAAATGACAAAATAAAGAATTATTTTAAGAAAATAATGTGGGTTTGTGTGTCTGAAAACTTTGATTCTCGAAGGATATTTCAAGAGATGCTTGAATCTCTTAGTGGGAGAACTCATGACATGAAAAATAAGAATGCTATACTTGAAATTATTCAAAATGAGTTGGAAGGAAAAACCTACCTCCTCGTACTTGATGATGTTTGGGACGAGGATATTAAAAATTGGGCAAAGTTGCATTCTTGTCACAAGTCGTAATGAAAATGTTACAATAGTAAGGGAAACACCTATTGATCATAGGCATCATCTTAAGGCAGTGGTAGGTGAGGAGTGTTGGTCCATTATCAAAGAAAGAGCATTTGGAAACTCTTCTATATCTTCAGAATTGGAAATTATTTGAAGGGATATTTCTCCAAAATGTGGAGGTGTGCCACTGGTGGCAACTGTTATAGAAGGGAAGCTGTGCAACAAAAAGGATAGAGATGAGTGGGTCTCCCTCAGGGATAGTTCTGTTTGGGGTTCTCTGGAAATGAACAAAGGGATCATCGGTGTTCTGAAATTAAGTTTTGATCACCTGTCTTCCCCATTTTTAAAGTAATGTTTTGCATATTGTACGATTTTCCCAAAGGATTTTAGGCTCTGAAGGGAGGAATTGATCCAGCTTTGAATGGCTGAAAGCTTGCTTCAACAATCCAAAGGAAGTTTACAACTGACATTTAAGGATATTGGTAATGAGTAGTTCAATGACTTGTTATCAAATTCCTTATTGCAAGATGTGGAAAAGGATTCATACGGACGTTTCACAAGTTGCAAGATGCATAATTTAGTTCATGATCTTGCACAGCTTGTTTCTCATATCAAACAACAAAATGAGTTTGATAGTGTTAAACTGTGGCGTTCTTTATTATTAAATTCTTTGTTGTTTTGATCTTTGGAAACTAATTTAAACTTAACAAATGGTATCAAGAGCCTGTCATCTTTGAGGGCCTTTTGTTGTGTGTTGTTCTTTAAGTGATTCATGCTTAAAAGAAAAAAAACAAAAGTTGTTTTTGTTAGTTTGTTTAGTTGCTGTAAAAGAATAAGTTTCTCACCACCACCACCACCACCTATTTTTGCTGGTGAAAACTGCAACATTTGGGCTGTGAAGATGAAAACATATCTACAGGCTCATGATTTGTGGAGCGTTATTCAAGTTGACACAGAGCCACAACCTTTGAGAGCTAATCCAACCATAGCTCAAATTAGGCAGCACAATGAGGACTGTGCCAAAAAGTATAAGGCTATGTCATGCCTTCAAAATGGAGTTTCAGATGTGATCTTTACAAGGATAATGACTTGTGACACTCCAAAGCAAGTCTGAGATAGACTCAAGGAAGAGTTTAAAGGGTCAGACAAAACCAGGCAGCAGTAGTTGATCAACCTAAAGAGAGATTTCGAGAATTTGAAGATGAAGGAGTTTGAAACCATCAAGCAGTATTCTGACAGGATTATGGCTACAGTCAACAATATCAAGCTTCTTGGGGATGATTTCAGTGACAAAAGAATAGTTCAAAAGGTCATTACAACTCTTCTAGAGAAGTAAGAGTCAAAAATTTCTTCATTGGAGAACTCTAGGGACCTATCAACTATATCCTTGACAGAGTTGATAAATGCTCTCTATGCACAAGAACAGAGAAAGACAAACAGGATGGAGGAACATTTTAAATGAGCCTTTCAGTACAGAAGCAAAGAAAGCTTAAGCTCGAGCTCAAGCTCAAGCTACAAGGGCAAGAAGCCTTGGTCAGAAAAGAAAGAAAAATGAAAGAAGGATGCTGCTAAAAGGAAGTTTCCACCATGCATTCACTATAAAAAGTCCAATAATTTAGAAAAAAATATTGTTGGTATAGGCCTGAAGGCCTGACATTTAATGTAGAAGCTGCAAGCAACTTGGCCACATTGAAAAAGTTTACAAGAACAAGGCAAAAACACAACCACAGCAGCAGAATCAAGCTCAAGCTACTAAAGATGTTCAAGGTTAGGAGAAGCATATTTTTACTGCTTCTTGTTTTGCAAGTTCGAGCAAAGTCAGGAAGAATTGGTTAATTGACAGTGGCTGCACTCATCACATGGCATCAGATAAAGACATGTTTAGGGAGTTAGACACTAGCTTTGTATCCAAAGTTAGAATTGGGAATGGTGAGTTCATTGAGGCCAAAAGCAAAAGCAAGGCTGTGATCTGCACTCAATCAGCAAAAAAACAATTTTAGAAGTTTTTTTTGTACCTGATAGTGACCAGAATTTACTTAGTGTTGGTCAGTTGTTAGAGAAGGGTTACTCTCTTATTTTTGAAAGAAAAACTTGTGTGATCAAGGATTTTTTTGGTCAAGAGCTAGTGATAGTAGCTGTGCATGACAAATCCTTTACTTTAGATGTGAATCAGTTATAAGTAAAGGCACATACTGCTTTGACTGGTGAATCATGTTTGTGGCACAAGAGGTTGGGGCATGTGAACTATAAGTCACTTGGTTTACTGCATAAGATGAGCCTAGTTAAAGACATGTCCAAGATTGAGCCTAAGAATGATGTATGTGAGGTATGTCAGCTTGGCAAGCAGACCAGTCTACCTTTTCTTGTTAACAAAGCTTGAAGAGATCAAGAGAGGCTCCAACTGGTCCATACTGATATTTGTGGACACATGAAGAACTCTTTGAATGGCAGCAAGTATTTTGTGTTGTTTATTGATGATTGTACTAGATTCTGTTAGGTGAGTTTCTTGAAACAAAATTCAGATGTGGCTGACTTCTTCTGCAAGTTTAAGGCATTAGCTGAGAATCAAACAAGTTTCAAGTAGAAGATATTGAGGTTAGATAATAGGACTGAATACATGTCTCAAAAGTTTCAGAATATTTGTGATGAAAGTGGAATTCAGCATCAATTAACCACCATCTACACACCACAACAGAATGGTGTTTGTGAGAGAAAGAACAAAATTATTCTCGATATGGCAATGTGCCTGTTGTTTGAAGGAAAAATGCCTAACGTTTTTTGGGCTGAGGCAGTAAATACCTCTGTGTATTTGTTCAAGAGATAACCAGCAAATGCAGTCAAAGGCAAAACACCATTTGAAGCTTGGTTTAGATACAAGCCAACTGTCTCACACTTGAAGGTGTTTGGCTGCATATGCTACACACTTGTGCCAGTTGAAAAGAGAACCAAGCTAGAAAAGAGGTCTATACCTAGAGTCTTTGTTAGCTATAGCAACATAAAGAAAAGGTATAGGGTCTTTGATCCATCCACTAAAAGGATTGTTGTAGGCAGAGATGTGAAATTCAATAAAGGCAGCTATTGGAAATGGGATGGAATAGATGCAAGTTTGTCTGAGCAAGACCAGTAAGACTTTGACCTACAGCATGTTGAGAATGAAGCTGAAACCGAGGATGGATATGGTGATGTACCTGTCAGAGGTACAATGACTATTATGGATATCTATAAAAGATGTGATATGACCATTGTTGAGCCTTCCAACTTTAATGAGGCTGCAAATGAGGGCTACTGGAAAGAAGCAATGGAGGCAAAAATGAAAATGATTCACAAAAATGACACATAGGAGATGGTTGATAGGCCAGGAAACAGAAAAGTTATTGGTGTGAAATGGGTGTTCAGGACCAATCACAATGCAGATGGGTCACTGGACAAGCACAAAGCAAGGCTAGTTGTGAAAGGGT
Organism: Gossypium schwendimanii; assembly: GCA_013677275.1. Taxonomy (NCBI): domain Eukaryota; kingdom Viridiplantae; phylum Streptophyta; class Magnoliopsida; order Malvales; family Malvaceae; genus Gossypium; species Gossypium schwendimanii. The sequence continues at coordinate 6,459 of JABFAF010271138.1, read as the reverse complement.
ATAGTCAATAGCATGGCATTGATTTCTCTGAAACCTTTGCACCAGTTGCAAGCTTGGACACCATAAGGCTGTTATTTGCCTTAGCTGCTCAAAAGTTGTGAAACGTGCACCAGCTGGATGCCAAATAAGCTTTCTTGAATGAATTTCTCAAGGAAGAGATGTTTGTTGAGCAGCCAGATAGATTCAAAGTTCTCGGTGAAAAGCACAAGGTTTACAAGCTCAAGAAGGCTTTGTATGGCCTAAAACAGGCTCCAAGGGCCTAGTATGACAGAATTGATGCCTACTTGTCAAAGATGAGGTTTAAAAAGAGCATTAGTGAGCCTACACTCTATGTGAATGAGTGAATTGATTAAAGAATTCAAGAAGCAGATGCAAGATGTTTTTGAGATGACTGATTTAGGATTGATGACCTACTTTCTTCGAATGGAAGTAAAACAAAATGAACATGGCATCTTCATAAGCCAATAGGCTCTTGCTTCAAAAATTTTATGCAAGCTTTGCATGTCAAACAGCAAACCTGCTAGCACTCCTGTAGCACAAGGAGAAAAACTCTCCACCAATAGTGACCATAAACTAGTGGATGAGAAGAGCTATAGAAGTCTAGTTGGTTGCCTACTCTATTTGATAGCAACGAGGCCAGATATTGTGTATGCAGTCAGCCTTCTATTGAGGTTCATGTATTACTGCAATGTTGCTCATTTCAAAGCTGCTAAAAGAGTCTTAAGGTATGTCAAAGGGACCTTAAGCTATGGAGTGAAGTTTGTGAAGGCTGAGGAGCTGAAACTGGTTGGCTATTCAGATAGTGCCTGGGCAGGCTCAGTTGATGACATAAAGAGCACATCGAGATATTTTTTCACTCAAGGTTTAGAAGTTTTATGTTAGAGTTCTAAGAAACAACAAACAGTAGCTCAATCCACTGCAGAGGCAGAGTACATTGTAGTTGCTACTGCTGTTAATCAAGCCATTTGGCTTAGGAAGCTTTTGAGTGACCTGAATGCTAATCAAGAGGAAGTAACAGAGATCAAAGTGGATAACCAATCAGCTGTTGCTATTACCAAGAATCCTGTATTTCATGGCAAGACCAAGCACTTCAAGATCAAATATCATTTTGTAAGTGAAGCAGAGTTGTCAAGGGAAGTCAATTTGACTCACTGCAACTCGGATGTTTAGCTTGCAGACATTCTGACCAAACCATTAGCTAATATAAGATTTGAGTATTTGATGAAAGAAATTGGAGTCTGCTGCTTTGTAGCTAAGGAGGAGCGTTGAAATTTGTCAACAATGCAGCAGCAAGCAAATGTCCATCGTGTATTTTGGCCATTTAATAGCTTTTGTAACATGTGACTTTTGTTAGTTTGATTGTAACTTTTTGTTTTGCTAAGGATTAGTCAAGTACTTAGCTGATTTAGTAGCTTTTTAGGTTATCATTATGCTGATTTTACAGCTTGGATACTAGCATAAGTTAAATTTGTTTTCTTCCAATGTATTAGAACTACTTATGTACATGTTATATTGCTTATTCAAGTAATGAGAATTGTCAACTCTTTTCTCTCATCCAACATTCGTTTTTGCTTCTTTTTTTATCTTTCAAACACAAGTCTTTGTTGTTTTGATCTTTGGATACTGATTTAAACTTAACACAGACTTTGCCAATATTTGATGTGGGTAAAGAAAATGGAAGTGGAATCAAGGAACTGAGATGTTTAGTTGAACTTGGAGACAAATTGGTCACATATAATCTTCAGAATGTTAGGAACATAGAAGAAGCTAGGGCAGCAAAACTGTGGGAGAAGAAAAAATTACAAAAATTGGAATATAGATGGGAATTTCCAAGGAAAGTATTAGAAGGGTTGGAACCTCACTCAAATTTGAAAAACCTAAGCATTGAAAATTAGATGGGAGAGTACTATCCGTCATGGTTGTTGGTAAGCAAGACTGTTGATGACCCATGTGCTTCATTTCAACCCATAAATTTGGTGGATTTGAAGCTTTCACGTTGTATGAATTTGAAGCATCTCCTAACTCTTGGGCAATATCCTAATCTCAAATTTCTTGAAATAAGAGTTTTAACTAGTGTGAGGTGTATAGGAAATGAATTTTATGGTAATAACAGCAATGGTGATGAAAAAAATCAGCCAATCACCTTATTTCTAGTATTGGAGGTATTCACCTTGAAAAATATAAAATTTGTGACAGAATGGCTAGAAGCACCACCAAAAGTGGTCTGTGTGTTTCCTTCATTAAAGGTGTTAGAAATTACATATTGCAACAATCTAAGTAGCATTCCAATAATGAGTAGATTTGCTTCTTTTGAGAAACTCTCTCTCGAGGAGTTAAGTTGGGAGGGCGATGGATTGTTTCCTTCTACTCTAAAAAAATTAACAATCCAGGGTGTCATTACTTAAAGTTTTTTCCAAGTGTGGAAGATGGTCTCTCTTTTCTACAACAGCTTCAAGTGTCGTATTGTGACGAATTACGTAAAATAGGAGAAGGGTTACTTATACAACCCAATTTGCCCGAGCTTAGCCAAACCAAATGGCCCAACATGGCCCAAAAAACCCAATACACCCAAGCCCAAAACTAAACACAACCCTAGCCCAACTAAAACTAAAAATTATCAGCCAAGGGGAACCCTAGCCTCAGCCGCTCCTCCCATGCGAGCCACCACCAACGCACGCCTCTTCCAGCCTCTGCGCATGCCACCACGGCTTGAGATCCACCTATCACCGGCCATCCATGTGTCTGACATCTGCAAGGCAAACCACACGCAACAACCACCACCAAACAAAGCAACAAATAGAATACGACAAATAAAGTAGAGAAAATGTTTGTAATCAGATATAAAAGGCCGAATAAGGCAATTGTTTGGTTCCTTCAGTTTTTACGAACATTTTGAAATAAAAAGAACAAATTACCTGGAATCGCCGCAACCCCCATCGCCGGAGACCTTGTTTGGTCGTTGAAAATCAAACCGAAAAAGGGTGTGAGGGTTCTCTTATTTCGGTTTTCGGGCTAGGAAGGCTCAGCCTATGTGCGGGGTTTGATGCGGGGTTAAAAACCCATTTTTCTAGTGTTCCGGCCATTGCCTGCGGCGGAGCCACGGCGGTGCAGACGAATGCCGATGACAATGCCCAAAATCGGAGAATGGGGTGTTGAGTGAATCTGAGAGACCCTCTCTCTGTTTTTGTTGAGAAATGAAAGTGAAATGTCCCTTTTTTTTTTTTCTGTTTTTTGCTATTTATATGAGGTCCAAAACGATGCCGTTTTGGGCTTAAGCATCAGTAGCCAAAACGACGTCGTTTCACGTATGACCCGAATACCCGACCCGTTTAGCAGATGATTCGCGTGTTTTCAGTGCCAAATGGGCTATTTGCGCTGCTAGTCCCTCAGATTTGATGCTTGCGTTCAATTCGGTCATTCTGTCCTTTCTTTAGCATTTTTAATTTGACCCCATATTTTTTGCACTTGTCTCAGTTTAGTCCTGCGCAAAATGACGCGCATAAGGGATGGGGATATTGCCAGTCAGTCCCTCGTTCTTTAAGCGCATCCTATTTTGGTCCCTGGCGACCTTTTTATTTTTTTTATTTGCAATCTAAACCCCGAATTTGGGATTCGATTTCAATCTCGTCCTTAGTTCATTTTTATTTTTCTTTTTTTAAATTAATTTATTTTTTTAGAAAAGGAGCTCTCCTATTATTATTATTGTTATTTATTTTAAGTTTTAAACATGTTATTTATTTTAAAATGTTTTATTTAAATTTTATTTACATTATTGGCTTTAAAATATTTCATCTATAATATCTTTTAATATTTTTGTATTATTTTTTTAACCAAGAAAAAGAATAGTGTTTTATATTCCTTTATTTTTTTTATTTTAAACTATTTGGTATTATTCATTCTTTTGAACTGGCTCGTTTATTTTATGTTGCATCCCCTATAATTTTTATTTCTCATCATTTATTTATTTACTACTTTTCATGTGCTTTCAAATTTTAGTTTTATTATTTATTATCATTGTTATCATTGCTATTATACTATCATTTACATTATCATGAGTGTTATCGTTCAAGCATGTTAACTTTACGATTCATTAATCTTAATGCCATGTTTATTATATTTCATTATGTAAATTATTTCATTATCATTTCAAACGTATATTGCAATATCGCTATTAGCCGCATAGGATCCTTTCAAAGTTTTTAAACGATCTCTTTAAAAGCATAATCAAATAAACTACGCGCATATTGAAAGATATTTCGCTAAATAAGACAATATTTTGCGTTTTAGGAAATTCGAGGAATTGTGTCCTAACTTACGGGGTTTTGATTTTCTCGTTAAACCTAACTAGCAAAGTACCCTTTTAACTTTCAAAAAAATAAAAGAAATCTCGTCGTAAGGTAACATTTGGCATTTTGGTGGTTTGGGAAATCGTACCCTAACTTACGGGATTTTGATTTTCTCGATAAATCCAAATAAATAAATTTTTTTTAAAAAATTTTATAATCTCAGGAATTAAGAAAAGATCGTGTTCTAACTTACGGAATATGATTATTTTTCTAAAATCGAGGTAATAAAAAATTCTTTTAAAGTAATAAAACTTTTGGCGTTTATTCTCGTTTTAGAGATTTGAGATATTATATCTTAACTTACGGGATATAATTTTTCTTCGATTAACGTGAAATATGCCCATTTCTAAATTTTTTTAAGCGATTTTTTTAACAAAGGATCCTATTTTCAAACTCTTCAAGGTTTTCAATTTTAGACACTAAGACACTAATTAATCAACTAGGTACCAATTTTTTTGGGCGTTACGAGGGTGCTAATCCTTCCTCGTGCGTAACCGACTCCCGATCTGTTTTCTGGATTTTGTAGACCAAAAATTATCGTTTCAGTAAATTTAAACTTTTATTAAAATGATTAAATTATGAGGTGAACCTATCACACCTCATCAAAAAAGATTGGTGGCGACTCCCATTTTCGTTTTATTTTCAAAATCCAAGTCGACCCTGTTTTCACAAAAAAATGGTGTCAACATTACTAATTTCCTCCACATGTCTAAGAGATGTAGACAGATCATTATGTCCTAAATTGATGTCTGGCGGATCTCAGTCTCTTGTGAGTCTTCGGTTAAAATGGTGTGATGAATTAAGAGAGATAGAGGGTGGATTATCAGCTGACACGAGCCTAGAAACGTTAGAGATAGAACGTTCTAGGATGATTTCAATTCCCAGTTCAGATGGTTTCTCCTCTCTTGTAGAATTAAAGCTGATAAACTGCCAAGGACTAACAAGTCTGCCAAATGGATCGTCAACTTGTACTTCTCTTGGGTGTTTGTCTATACGCAATTGTACTAGTTTGGAGTGAATTTCAGAAGATGTAGGGCAATTGCATTCTGTCGAGGAATTGTTTATATATCGTTGTCAAAACTTGAAAAAGATCCCGAAGGAGAGCCTTGGGTGCCTCACACGTTTGAAGAGTCTGCTGGTGGAGTTCCCGGGTCTTAGTTCCATCCACCACCTCCATTCTTCCCTTAAAGAGTTGCATTTGCATGGATAGGATTAACTATGCTCGCTGCCAAATCAAATTCAACACCTGACAGCACTTAGGCAATTATGTATTTATGACTTCAATGGACTGAAAGCTTTGCCGGAGTGGTTGGGGAACCTCTCCTCCCTTGAAATTTTACATTTTGAGGGCTGTGAAAATCTGCGGCAACTGCCATCCAAGGAAGCTCTGCAACGCCTCTCCTATTTGCATTCGTTTTATATCCTCAATTGTCCGCCATTATATGAAAACAAATTCGAGCTGTCCAAGATTTCCGGCATTTCAATTTTCGAAATTCCAGCATATTTTTAATCTTCTTAAGCGTCTCAGACTTGTTTTAATTTTAAATTTTTAATTGTCAGATTTAATTTTCAGGTTTCTATTTTTGTTTTTTCAAGAATTATATGATAGTCTCATTCTGTTCTTTGCTCATTATAAGCATTTACTTCTGTTCATCTTTTTCTTGTTGCAACGTTTACAAACATTATAATTGACAAGGACCGATGATTTTCTCTGTACAGTTTGCTTTTGAATGAAGGATCTAGTGCATGAAAGATTCTCAAACCACACTGCACAAAGGCTTTGGACCTCTTAAAATGGGGAAATTGAAGGAATCCTCTGATAAATTGCTTCAAATAGCAGTTCTTTTTTTTTGTTTTTAAGTAAGAGCTGCATCCTCTCTTCTTATTTGAATTTTTTACATGAGAAAACTTGAATTTCAGTTCTATCATTCTTTGAGTCAGAAGCTATCAAGTAACTCGAAAGCCTCTTGAAGAGTTTTTATTTTAGTTTATATTAAAAAAAAATTAACATACTTTGTTTGTTTTAGTCTAATCCGATCCAAAATATGACCTAAAGTTTTGTCCAAACCCGTCCATAATTGTAAAAGATTAATCCAAGTTCATTTTAGGTCCG
>JABFAF010270933.1:0-19759 GCA_013677275.1 Gossypium schwendimanii | reverse complement strand
ACTCAACTTTTGCACTTTTTACAATTTAGTCCCTTTGACTAAATTGAGTGCCCAAACGTCGAAATTTTTGAATGAAATTTTCACAAAATTATTCCGTGAAATTGTAGACCATAAAAATATAATAAAAATAAAAATTTTCCTCGTCAAATTTATGATCCCGAAACCATTGTTTCGACTAGGCCCAAAATCGGGCTGTTACATGATGTCCATAATGAGTCTTAAAAGCGGATTTGGGAATATCAGATTCTTTTATTTTGAGTTCATAATACCAAGATCTTAAGTCAATTTTGGAAAAGAAATTTGCACCTCTGAATTGATCAAATAGGTCGTCAATCCTTAGTAAAGGGTACTTATTCATGATACTTAATTTATCTAGTTGTCAATAATCAATGCTCAACCATAAGGTTCCATCTTTCTTTTTCACAAATAAAATCGGTGCACCCCATGGTGAAACACTGGGTATAATAAAACCCCTATCTAACAGTTCTTTCAATTGGACCTTCAACTCGTTAAGCTCTTTTGGTGCCATGTAGAAGGGAGCGATGAACACCGATGTCGCTCCTGGCAACAACTCAATTCTGAGTTCTACTCCCCTCTCTAGAGGTAACCCTGGCAGTTCCTCAGGAAACACATCAGGAAATTCCCTCACTGTACGAATACCTTTAACTACAAGATCAACAACACTTGCATCTGGGACATAAGCCAAAAATGCTTCGCACCCTTTTCACACCATATTTTCTGCTACTAAAGCAGAGATTACATTGAACAGATAATTCTGATGTGCCCCTACCATAATAACTTCTTTCCTATACTCAATCACCAAATTCACCCTCTACAATGCACAATCTAATCGAACTTGATCCTCAACCAACCAGTCCATCCCCAAAATCAAATCGAATTCATTGAAAGGAAGTTCCATCAAATTGACAAGGAATACCACTCCTTAAACCTCTAAAGGACATCTTTTATAAAATTTATTCACAAGTGTGGAGGATCCTAAGGGACTAACTATAGTTACAATGTTTTTGGTATTCTCTACCCTAATACCTAATTTTACAACCACATTAGTAGATCTTATGTCAATCAAAGCAAAATAAGGTATTGAGTAAATAGTTAAGGTACCTGCTATGGCGTTAGTCGCATCTCTATCCTTTCAGCGCCTAGCCTCATAAACCAAGATTCTCTCGCCTCAGCTTGATTCGAACTTTGAGATGGTCGTCGCTAACCCTGATTACCAGTCCCATTTCGATTCTGATTATGGTCCCTCTGAGCAGCCTGATTACCTCTCTAATTTTGACTCCCAGTTGGGCTTTGATTCTAAGCCAGAGCTTGCACCTGATCCTGACGACGAGGACAATCCCTAATCTTTTGCTCCACTGAATGACATATGAATCAAGAACCAATTCTCCTCCAACACTCACCCCAATGGTGCCTCTAACAATACTAGCAAACCTGAATCTGCCTTTCTCTAGGGTCCACTCCTTCTCTATTCTGCGGTGGCCTAGCCTCTCTGGCCCACTTAACAAGTTATGGATTTGGGCCAGTAGGGCCCGTTTCTCTTTTGGGTTGATCCCTCTGTGTCCCTTTCTTCTCCCGCTCCACGTGTTTAATCTCCTCACTAATCTTGGTCTTCTTGACGAAAGCTCAAACACACGCTCTGACTGTGAATATACCTAAACCTTATGGTCATACCTTAGACCTTCCTAAAAATGGAAACTATTTTCCTGCTCAGATGCCACCATACTAGGTACATAGTGACTCAACCATAGAAATTCTACCTCATACTCAAAAACTCTCTTGTCTCATTATTTAAGTTTAATAAATTCTAATTGTCGAGCCTTCATATAGCGAGGGACCACATACTTACCCTGAAAGGCCTCCTGACAATAAGCCTAATCAATACGCTCTAGCAGTGTTCCTCTAACCACTGATTACCACCATCAATATGCCTCATCCCTTAATAGAGAAATGGCACCCTTAAATGTCTGCGCAAGAGTGCATTCCAAATCCTTCAAAAATTTGTTCAGTGGTTTCCATCTAGTACTCAGCCACAGTATCAGTAGTTCCAACAATACCCCTAAACAATTCTACCCCACTAGAGTAGAGCCTTTCAACAATTGACCCACGACTAACACCTCCTATTAGAGCCCCTGCAACCCTATTCAAATCCCTCAATAAAGCATAAATTACTGGATCATTCCCAATAAGGCCATAACTACTATTCTCACCCTTAGTTGTGCGTTCACTGTTAGCCTCATTCTGTTCATTATCCTATTCTAGCCCTAATGATGCAGCTGACTCCACCAAAGCCCTCAGAGTTTACCCCCTACAGCCTCTCCTACCACGACTTATCATTCCACGTGCATTCGTTTTGATGTTTTATGTATCTACAATTTTACAAGTAAAAGCTTTTAGTACTTTGTTTAGTCTTTTACGCACTCACATTTTAAAGTTTTATGGACTTTGTCGCATCCTATATAAAACATTTTCCAAATCCAATGTGGTTTGTTTTCCCCAAAATTTTCCCTTTTCATGTATGCATGCATGCAGACTTACTTAACTAGATTTAAAATCTCAATCTAAGGTTTTGAACCAAGGCTCTGATACCACTAACTGTAACTTTCTAAACTTGGGCTAAATGTTATAGTCGAATCGGGAAGGCCACAATGGACACCTCAATATCGAACCTACCCTAATGATTGTTAAAAACCTTCAAGTACTCCCTTTTATAAAATTGTGGTTTCTATTGTTAGCTTTGGAAAAATGTTCATTTACTTAGTCCAACCATGTTTAGGTCAAATTAGTGAATTAGGTGAATTTTTATAAACCCCAACTGTCAACGTTGCCTTCGAAAAATCATTTTTTTATCTTCTCAGCAGTGACAATGTACCATTACTAGTCAAATTATTAATTTAGCCATATATCATGCATAATCCATTTCAACATATTTATAAAAACCATGTAACCATACCAAATATGTGTGTCATGCATGCATGAAAAACCCCAAAATCTCAAACAGTCCCAAACCAAAGTTTAAAAAAACTTTATAATCCAAAATCAAATAATAATAATAAAATAACCTAAAAATATAATTAAATTAAAATAATATGATGAAGTAAGGTCCGAAGTCCACCGTGAACCATAAGTACGATCGTTCTTTAGCTTTACGGTTGATTTGGGGCATTTGGGTCAACACTTGATTCAATAATATACTGGAAAATCAGTAGCTAAGAATGATTAAATGAAGGAATTTGATTAATCCATAACCTTTACGCTACAACTATGTCGAAATAACAAATAATTTTACGCTTAATTGCACTTACGCTTCCCAATTTGTGAGTTTCGAATGCCCAAATAATCAACATTTTTCCCTAATTGACATGGGTTTAATAGCTAATTAAAAGGATTCAAGAACTCAAACTATGGCTACAATTAAATGGGAAAGATTCAAGAAAGGAAAAAGCCCCCTATTCTACACATATGCACATGCACCACTACCCATGTAACCGAAATTGGAGTTGAATTTTAAAATGCGTTGAGACTTCATTAAAATCTGGAAATATACCTTTCAAAACTTTTAAAATCTCTCATATTCCAGATCTAGAAATTTTGATTTTTAATTGATAAGATTAACCAAGAAATTAAATAGAAAAGAGATATTACCCAAGCTAGTTGAGAGAAACAACAATGACACCTTCTTGGATATGTTTTGGATCGATTTTAAAGTTCAATATTTTAGATTTAGGGCTGACTTATTTGGGGAAAACTGCATCAATATAGTAAAGGAGATGGTGCATAATCTTGATGCAAGAAGAAGAAGAAGAAGATGGTAAAATGGAAGGTGTAGGCAACGACAATAATAGAGGAAAAAGGAAAAAAAAAATAAAAATGAAGAGAGGTAGAGGGAGGGGGTTAGGGACGGCTAATGTAAAGGAAAATGGGATTCAGAGGCTGATTATTTTGATATAAATTTTATTTTTACCTAGATTTACTAGGCTTGGGTGGCAACACATAAAAAACACAAGGGAATTTGCAAAAATCAATTTATGTTGTAAAAGTTGAGACTTGAACTTGAGACCTCCAGCTAACTTTAATGCTTTTATATTAAATAAATAACCATTGGCTCAATTCCCTATTATTAATATATTTCTATATTTTGGGATGTTACAATAAACTATATAACCCTATTCAATGTGAAGTTGTTCAATTTAGGTGCTCAATTTTCATTCAACAGCTTGTTATTACTACAATTCGCAGTAACACTAAGAGTTGAATTCTTAAAACTTAGAACAATTTGATTTTCTTTATCTATTTTTTTCTATATAACTCTGACGCAGACATTACGATATTTCATGGAACATTAAATAAAACCAGTACAGAAGCAAAATCCAATTCATTTCAGATGCTATTGGCAGAATCATCATACTTTTAATGTAGTCCAACCTAACCTATTTTAAAATTTACCATAATTTGCAACGCAATAAATTTGATATCCATGATTTCCTTATAGGTTTTTAGAGCCTTTTTTCTTGATTTATTTAGAAGTCTTTCCTTTTCTGAACATTCTATCAGTTATTCTAGGATGAGCTTTTAATTTTACCGAACACAGAATGCCACACCACCATCTAAACTCATGTACATCAAGTAGAAAGCTTATTCTAAGAAAAAAATCCTTCATTATAATATACATGTAGGTTTTAGGTCACTCAACTGGATAATTATTGTTGTTACAAGCAAATCTTACAATACATAATCCTAAAAATGAATGTTAACATGCACAAGGTCTATTTAGCAAAATTCTCAAAATGTGTCTGTAGGTATTGATACTGACACTAGGGTATCAATATTTTCTTTAGGTGGTATTGACACCACCTGCAAAAATGATACCAAACATGTATTCTATTTCTCGACAAAATCCCAAAGTCTCAAAAATTATTAGTACCTTTCATGAGATATCAATACTTTAACCCTGAGTATCGATAATCGAGCAAAGGTATAAATACCGAATCTCTATTTTGACTTCCCGCACATATCGAAACACAGAGGTATCGATTTTGGAACCCGATTGTCGATACCTCTGCCCCTGAACATGAAAATACAGCACATATATGCAATTAACTCACTCCAAAATAGTTTCTAAACATCATGCATAAATTACTTCGATAAATAATCATCCAATGGCTAAAGTTAATAGTTCAAGTCGTCAAAACGAGTGCAAGCAAGATACATCAAGCCATTATTAAAGTTCATGAACATATGCAAACATATAAACTCATAAACTTCCAAAATTGAAACACAACAGAGTCGGTAAATAACTCAAATGTATCATGGCACTAAATAAGTCTACCATATTGTCTTATTTCCCAATATGAAAATAACTGAAAGAACACCTACAAGAACAAACAAGTCTTCCTTGGATCACTCCCTACAACAACCACACTTCTCACACCAAACCGTTACTAATCTGCAAATGTTGAAAATAGTGGGTAAGCTTAACAAGCTCAGTGAAATGAGTGAAATAACCACAACGCAAACATTCCATCATGCATCCACAATAACCACATACATATACGATGCTAGAGTCTTATGTTTAGTAATGTGTAACACTTTAACATACAGTGTCTAACAATTCATTTGCATAACATTTATAAGGATAGTTTGCATAGCAACCACATATTTGTTAAGGCATTCATCATACAACACACATATATATAATACAAGATAATTTGGCACTTGACTTATGAAACTTATAGTGAGTTCTATCATCACATATTGGATACACGGATTTCCATTACACCACATAGACTCCTAGAGTCAAACATGTCCCAGAAGTGAAGTGTATAGCTAACACTCTCCTTATTTCCCCTCACATGTCCAGTTGAATGGAGCTTAGCTCACATTCCCTTATCTCTCCAAACATGTCCTAGGGCTTCAACACCCAAAATAACTATACATTTAGGTAAGTACTCACAATCCTATGGCATGCCAACTATATCCAACAGTTTCAAGAATCAAAAGGCCAAAATATTCAATTTAACACACATATTACTGATCAATTATCCGAGCACTATCACTGCATGTTAGCATCTTTTGCAAAACACTATCACTTGCATATAACATATATATATCATGTATTCATTTGCACTTCTCACAACAGTTATCATATCCACAAATCTTATATTTGAGCTTCTCCTCACTATGCACAAGTTAATAATCATGCAAGCACATAAATCATCCACACAAATATAGATACAAGAAAACATACAATTGAAATTTAGTGTAGGGGTTTTAGCTACAACTAAATTCCCAAATACGCATGACTCGTGTCTACGAGTAGCGGTTTCAAACACTCACCACTAATGCTTTTGTCGAGAAGTCGAAAGTTCAATCTAGCTCTTTCTTTAACTGGTTGAAAGCCCTAATGAATCCAAGGCTTCACAGACAATAATCATACAATAAACATAGTCAAATAACGGCCAAGGATTCACTCAAACCAACCAAAACTAACTTGAGCTCCCAAATAGCTCAAATAACAAACTTAAAATGTGCATAACTCGGTCTACACTTAACCTTTTCGCTTAAAATGAATTTCCTTCATCTTATTAATTGTCTACACCTAATTCTCAACTTTTAAATTACACTAAAATGCTCAGTTCAAGGTATCGACATTTTCTGACATCTTTTAGACATTTTTCACAAAATTCATTAAAACATGAGAAATCATTAACAAAACTTCGATGAAATTTTAAAAATCTCTTAATCACATTGAATCTAATAGAAAAACACTTTAAAATCACATTTTTACCCAAAATCTCAAAATCCACCATTAATAATTCCATTTTTGTTTTTATTAAAAAATTGTGTTTCAATGGCTAAAACTTCAATTTTAAGGACTAGATATCATAAAAAACTCATAAGAATTCAAAATATTACCTTTGATGGAAGATTATACGAGTTTTGATGCAAATCTAGGAAACTCACGTTTGGAGAATATGATGAAATCTATTGAGTTTTTGAGTATTTTAAAAAGATTCTATGGATGTTTAAGAATTGAGTGTTAATAGAAATTAAAATGTTATAGTTTTGTAATCAAAATTGAGTGGAGAGAGCTAGTGAAATCAAAAGGACGACAAGCAAAATGAAGGGGGAAAACTGACGTGAAAACATGTTGATGGGGAAGAAATAGGTTCAATTTTATAAACTGGTAAAACTGCAACATAAATGCCTACTATTTTGACTTTGTTACAAATTAGTTATCTTTCTAAAATTATAGGTTTCTAAAACACTTTTTCAAAAATTGATTAATAGTTATAATGCCATAGTCAAATAGAATTTTGGTTTTCCAAGCTACAAAATTCATAAAATATCACTAAAACTCTTAACTCTTATTTTAGGGTGTTTCATTGACAGTATCAACATACTTTCTACAGTAGAACAAGAATCCATATCAACATAAAGAGAAGAATATATCACAGTGGAATATGCTCTCTCTCTCTCTCTTTTTACAAGATTCCACATCAAGTTTTTGCACATGGAAAATCCTAAACTAGATAATATTATACAGTGTGAAGTTATTTTAATTTAGGTTTTCAATTTTCATTCAACAACTTGTTTTTACTGTAATTCTTAGTAACACTAAGAGTTGAATTCTTAAAACTTAGAATAATTTTTTTTCATCTATATTTTTCTATATAACTCTGATGCAGACATTGTGATATTTCATGCCACATAAAATAAAACCAATAGAGAAGCAAAACCTGAGTTATTTGATATGCTATTGACAGAATCATCATACTTTTAATGGTAGTACAACCGAACCTATTTTAAATTTTACCATAATTTGCAACGCAATAAATTTCAAATCCATTATTTTCTTATAGGTTTTTGGAGATTTTTCTTGATTTATTTGCATCTAATTTCTTGAGTTTTTGTCACCTATATATATGGATTACATTCAAAAAGAACTTCATTCTAAACCATCTGAAAGGCTAGTAAGGAATTCTGCTTTAACTTTTTTGCTCATTTCTTTTCTCTTTTGATCTTTTTTTGTAATGGCCAGTTGAGGCAAGAAAACTAGAAGAAGAAGAAAAATTGAGATTAAGATCATTGAAAATGAGGATGATAGGCTCATCTCATTTTCAAAATGATGTACAAGAATTTATAAGAAAATCTCTTAGCTCTCCACTTTATGTGCTGGTGAGATTCTTTTTTTTATTTTCACACCAACTGGTAAGCCTTATTCATTTGGTCATCCTTCAATTGAATCTATTGCTAAACGATTTTTAAACACAGACCAACCTCTTAATGAAACCATTCACGCTCCTATTGAGGCTTACCGAAAGGTACATCAACTTGCTTTTCCAAGATTTCAATGACGTCCACCAAGGAATCTCCCTTTTTTTTTTACTTTTGATGCATCATGTTAGTTTTGGACCTTATTGAAATCTTAGACAAGCAAGTTGATTCTTACTTTACGGTAATCCTCAATAGGAGCATAAGTGGTTTTAGTAAGAGGTTGGTTAGGTTTCAAATATCGTTTAGCGATAGATTCAACAGAAGCATGACGAAATGAATAAGGCTTACAAGTTGGTAAGAAAATAATAAAAAGAATCTCACCATCACATAAAGAGGAGAGCTTAGATATTTTCTCATAAATTATTGTACATCATGTTGAAAATGAGATGAACCTGTCCTCCTTATTTTCAATGATCTTAATCTCAATTTTTCTTCTTCCCCCAGTTTTCTTGCCTGAGCTTGCCATTACAAAATATATCAAAAGACAAAAGAAACCAACAAAAAATTTAAAAAGGAATGCTTTACTAGCCTTTTAGATGGTTTGGAATGAATTTCTTCTTTGATGGAATTCATATATATAGGCAAAAAAACTCAAGAAATTAAATGCAAACAAATCAAGAGAAAGGGCTTCAAAAACCTATAATGAAATAATGGATATCAAATTTATTACATTGCAAATTATGGTAAATTTTAGAACAGGTTTGGCTGTACTACCATTAAGAGCATGATGATGCTGTCAATAGCATCTGAAATGAATCAATATTTTGCTTCTCAACTGGTTTTATATTATAATGAATGAAGTGTCAAAATGTTTGTATGAGAGTTCTATTGTAACACCCCAAACCCAACCAAGGAGTTGGACAGAATCTTAGAGGTTACATTGATCACCGAAGTGGTTGTAAGAAAGTTTAACCTTCTAGATCTCAATCAGAAAAATTAAAGGCAAGTTCAATTTATAAACAAAGTAAGATTTACAAGAAAAATCAAAACAGAACTTGTACCATAGTTTTCGTAAAACCTTACAGTTCAAGGCAATATAATAAAATGGAAACTAAAAAGAAGAATTGTTAATTTATTTTTAACTGTAATTGTCCGAGGCCTCCTCATATAGAGCCCAGCGTCAAAATTCAGAAATGTACCTGTAAGGGGAAACACTAAGGGGGTGAGCTACACGAGCTCAATGTGACTTCGAAATGATTAACAATAGATTTAAAGACAAGAACTTCAAATGGAAGTTCAATAGCAAAACATACTTATAGAGATATGTAGAAACAGAAAGCAAACTCAAAACCAACGTCCCAACATACATAACAGTCAAAGCACACCAACTCACTCACAAAATACTCAACACATGTGTTATTCAGTCAACCAGAATACGGTCTAATAATCTTACACCCAGAACACCCAAACAGATGCATATTAATGCAACCAAGTATTAAAAACCCACCCATCCAACCAAAACACCTCTCCGTCCCTTGATTACACCCCAAAAGAGTTGTTTAGGCTCATCCAACAAAACACACCATTAAGACCTCGAAAGGCCCATCCAACCCTACACACTATGCATGTGGTCTAAGCCACTCAGATATAATATACAGAAAGGCTGGCGTATATGTTGTACAATGCATTGCGGTAAATCGCTATACAGACAAGTTATAGTTAAACTTTCAGATCATACCAGAACCAGTCTTCCTTCTCTCCACAACCAGCCCAAATATTTACTTTATGCAAGTTTATGTGTGCATACAATCTCACAGAAATAATGAACACAACGACAGACAATCAGACAGAAGCAGGTATGCACACACACCCAACAAACTAAATTCAGAATCAAACATCTCACACAACAGTCATAAATAACACATAAGCAGAAGCCCTGATCAGATTCTTAATTACACTCACTAAATATTAGCCAAAGGTCGAAACACACAGACACATTCTTAGATAAAAAAAATATACACAACCAAAATAAGTGACTTAGGACCACACGGCTATGTGCTCCGGCCGTGTGGAAAAACCTAGGCTGTGTGGGGGTCAAAACGCCTGCGTGAATAGAGGCGCACGCCCGTGTGAACCATGGGCATGGTCTATGAATAGGTCGTGTAACTCACTATCCATTTGTGCTAAAATAGAGCACAAGCAAACACAGCCATGTGAGGGTCTCACACGCCCGTCTACCCACCAGACACTGATGTGTCTCCAAAACACACGCCCGTGTGGGAACCCTAAATTCCCAAACACCAAATCACTCAAACCCTATTTCTCAAACACACACGCATATGTGCCCAGGGGACACGGACGTGTAAAAATCGATAAAAATCCCAAGATTAGCCACACAGCCGTGTGGCACCAAATTAGAAAACCCTATTACCTAAATGCACACGACGGTGTGGACAGCTCGTGTAGGGCACACCCCCTTGTGGCCATCCATATGGTCATGAAACCACCCATAAACAACTTGGAAAATGAATTTTTAGTCACCAAATCGACCCTCCATCAATGGGATTTAGAAACACACCAACATATACAAATTTCCATGACATTCAACAATATTACCGAACATCAACAACCAATTTCCAAAAAAAGGAAAAAAAAACACACACACATAGATTGCCCCACTCCACCAAAATCAAACTTACGATTCACAAATAAAATTGAAAGGTCTCGAAACCCACACCTAAATCATGATCAAAGATGTCCAGACACTGACTCGACGACCCCGGAGCAAAATCCTTCAAAATCTGTAAGCAAAACTGTTTTCCAAGAAAAAAGAAAAGAAGCAAAACTAAAAAAGAAAAGAAACAAAGAAAAAGGAAAAGAAGAATGTCCAGTAAAAGAAAAAGAAAAATAAATACAATATAATAATAAAAATAAATATAAATGGTCATATATTTTAAATTAAAATAAAACTACTATTTAACAAAATAAAACAAAATAAAAATGTTTTTTTCGAAATACGCACACAAAGACTCAAACCCAGAACCTTGACTTAAAGTAACTCTCACTAATCCACCAGACTAGCAGGCCCATTCTAACGCTTAAATGCGCAGCTAAACACAATAGCACACCCTTCTCTCTGACCTTAACCACAAAACTCAAAACTTCTAACCCCTAAATTTAGGGTGTTACATATATTACGAAAAATAGATGAAGAAAATCATATTGTTCTAAGTTTAAAGAATTCAACTCTTAATGTTACTGTGAATTGCAATAATACAAGTTGTTGAATGAAAATTGAACACCTAAAATTAAACTTCACATTGAAGAGGTTTATCTAGTTTCAAATTTTCCATGAGCAAAAACTTGATGTGGAATCTTGTAAAAAAAGAGATAGCATATTCCACTATGATATATTCTTCATCGTACATTGCATGAAAATTTTTAACAATGTCCTAAAACTAAAGAGTGCATCAATAATATATGCAAATTCACAAGCTTGAGCTAAAATGTTAGCAAAACAGGATGCAACAATTTTATTAATCATCGATTTATCGAAAGTAGATTGTTGATACAACATGATAATTAGAGTCGAAATAGCCCTAAACCTAAAATAGTTAAGGCTCTGGAATGCTACAATAGAGACCATAAACCATAAGTTGGTTGGCTACATGAATAGGTTCATGTATGCCTCGAGCACTCCCAATATTAACAAGCCTAACAAACATATAAAAAATAAAGTTAACATTTAACATTGTGGACTTTGAGGTACAAAACTACTGCTAATTGGGGCCATATCTTATAGGGAAGGCAAAAGGGACATCCTCTTCCATTAGAGCATGCGTTGAGGAAATATCTATAGTCTTCTTGTCCTTTGTGATAGAGAACAAGTTGATAAAGTCTGCAAAACTTTCTTCTCATTCGTAGAGCTCCTTCGGGTTAAGCTGATCAATGGTAGTTTTCCACCAATGATGAGTTTCTCTTCCATCTGACTATCGGGCTAAAGAAATATCCATTATTAGTGTTGTGTGACCTAAATTTCTGTTAAATAAAATAAGAGATTGTTTTCAAGTTAAGTTAAACAAAATATATTTTCTTTCTAAAAGATTTGGTATTTATTAATATAATATATTTAGTATTTATTAGCATAATTTATTTGACCTACGAATTTAGCCAATAAATAGGCTCTTTTAAAACCTTAGAAAAACACCCATTAAAGATTAGAACTATAACACATTTGGAGAATTTTGTGTCTATATTTTGAGGTTTCTTTTTTTGGGTTTTGGGGTTTAGTTTTTTATCTCCGTCTTTTTTACTCTTTGTTCTATTGCTAGTATAATAAAATTATTTTTTCCCATGGTTTTTTATCCTCTTTAGAGGGCTTTTTGTATGTTAAATTTTTTTATTCAATTTCTCAATTTCTTCTGCTATTTTTTACTTGTTCATTGTTTAATCGGGTCAATCCCCAACATCCATTTTTTTTTCTTTTAATGCATCTAGTTAGTCGTTGACCTCATTGAAATCTTGAACAAGCAAGTTGATTCTTCCTTTACGGTAAGCCTTAACAGGAGCATGAATGGTTTCATTAAGAGGTTGGCTTGGGATCAAAAATTGCTTAGCGACATATTCAACAGAAGGATGACCAAACAAATAAGGCTTACCAGTTGGTGAGAAAATAATAAAAAGAATTTTACCACCATATAATGTGTAAAGCTCAGATATTTTCTTATACATTCCTATACATCGTTTTGAAAATAGGATGAGCCATCATCCTCATTTTCAATTCTCAATTTTTCTTTTTCCCCAGTTTTCTTGCCTGAGCTTGTCGTTACAAAAAGATCGAAAGAAAAAATAAACAAGTAAAAAAGTTAAAAAGGAATGCTTTACTAGCCTTTAAGATGGTTTGGAAAGAAGTTCTTCTTGGATGGAATTCATATATATAGGTAAAAAAACTCAAGAAATTAGATGCAAATAAATTATGAAAAAGTGCTCCAAAAACCTATAATAAAATAATGGATATCAAATTTATTGCATTACAAATTACATTAAATTTTAGAACAGGTTAAGATGTACTACCTTTTAGAGTATGATGATGTTGTCAATAATGTCTAAAATGACTCGAATTTTCCTTCTCTACTGGTTTTATTTTATGATGCATGAAGTATTACAATGTCAGCATCACAGTTAAATAGAGGAGAATAGATGAAGAAAATGAAATTATTCTTATTTTTAAGAATTCAACTCTTAGTGTTACTGCAAATTGCAGTAACGACAAGTTGTTAAATGAAAATTGAACTCTAAAAGTTAAACATCTTCACACTAAATAGGGTTATCTAGCGTAGGATTTTCCATGTGAAAAAACATGTGGAATCTTGTAAAAAAAGAGAGCACATACCACTATGATATATTCTTCTATTTATGTTGCATGAAAACTATTTAATAGCATTCTGAAAATGAAGAGTGTATCAATAATATAAGGAAATTTACAAGCTTGAGCTCAAATGTTAGCAAAACAGGATGCAACATTTTTATTAATCACTGGTTTATTAAAAGCATATTGTTGATACAACATGATATTTGGAACAGAAATAGTCCTTGGCCCTTAATAGTTAAGGCTCGAGAATGTTACAATAGAGACCATAAACAATATATTGGTTGGCTACATGAACTTCCTCCCTATGATGAGGGACAAGACGTTTGCAAATATTTCCTCAATGCATGCTCCAATGGATGAGGATGTCCCTTTTGCCTTCCCTCTTAGATATGGGCCTAGTCAATAGTAGTTTTGTACCTCAAAGTCCACGATGTTACGTGTTATTTTCATTGTTTTTTTTTTTGTTTATTAGGCTTGTCAATCTTGAGAGGCCTCAAGGCATACATGAACTTGTTCATATTGCCAACCAAAATATGGTCTATGGTATCAGTTGTAGCATTCCTAAGCCTTAACTATTTAGGGTCTAAGACTATTTTGATTCAAATCTTCAAGTTGTATCAACAATCTACTTTCAATAAACCGGTGATTAATAAAATTGTTGCATCCTATTTTGCTAACATTTGAGCTCAAGCTTGTGAATTTGCATATATTTTTTATACACTCTTCAGTTCCAGGATACTATTAAAAAGTTTTCATGTAACATAAAGAAAAAAAATATATCACAGTGGAATGTGCTCTCTCTCTCTCTTCTTACATGATTCCACAACATGTTTTTGCACATGGAAAATCCTAAACTAGATAACCCTATTAAGTGTGAAGTTGTTTAATTTTAGGTGCTCAATTTTAATTCAACAACTTTTTATTACTGCAATTCGCAGTAACACTAAGTGTTGAATTTTTGAAACTTAGAACAATTTTTTTTCATCTATTTTTTCTATATAACTCTGATGCAAACATTGCGATATTTCATGCCATATAAAATAAAACCAATAGTGAAGCAAAATTTGAGTTATTTCAGGTGCTATTGACAGAATCATCATACTTTCAATGGTAGTACAACCTAACCTGTTTTAAATTTTACCATAATTTGCAATGCAATAAATTAAATATCCATTATTTCCTTATAGGTTTTTGGAGACATTTTTCTTGATTTATTTGCATCTAATTTTTTTATTTTTCGTCACCTATTTATATGAATTCCATCCAAGAAGAACTTCATTTTAAACCATCTGAAAGGCTAGTAAAGCATTCATTTTTTAACTTTTTTGCTCGTTTCTTTTCTTTTTTGGATCTTTTTTGTAATGGCCAGTTGAGGCAAGAAAACTGGGGGAAGAAGAAAAATTTAGATTAAAATCATTGGAAATGAGGATGATAGGCTCATCTCATTTTCTAAATGATGTACAAGAATTTATAAGAAAACCTCTGAGCTCTCCACATTATGTGGTGGTGAGATTATTTTTATTATTTTCTCACCAACTAGTAAGCCTTATTTGTTTGGTCATCCTTCTATTGAAACTGTCGCTAAATGATTTTTGAACCAAAACAAACCTCTTAATGAAACTACTCATGTTCCAGTTCAGGCTTACCATAATGTAAGTATCAACTTGCTTGTCCAAGATTTCAATGACGTCCATGACTAACTAGATGCATCAAAAGAAAAAAAAAAGGAGATTTCTGGGTGGGCGTCATTAAAATCTTAGATAAGCAAGTTGATTTTTACCTTACGATAAGACTCAATAGGAGCATGAGTGGTTTCATTAAGAGGTTGGTTTAGGTTCAAAAATCATTTAGCGATAGATTCAACAGAGGGACGACCAAACGAATAAAGCTTACCAGTTGGTGAGAAAATATTAAAAAGAATCTCACCACCACATAAAATGGAGAGCTCAAAGATTTTCTTATAAATTCCTATATATCATTTTGAAAATGAGATGATCCTATCATTCTCATCTCAATGATCTTAATCTCAATTTTTGTTTTCCCCCCAGTTTTCTTCCCTGAGTTTGCTTTACTATCCTTTCAGATGGTTTTGAATGAAGTTCTTCTTAGATGGAATTCATATGTATAGGCAAAAAAATCAAGAAATTTGATGCAAATAAATTAAGAAAAAGGGTTGCAAAAACCTATAAGGACATAATGGATATCAAATTTATTGCATTGCAAATTATGGTAAATTCTAGAACAGGTTAGGTTGTACTACCATTGAGAGTATTATGATGCTGTCAATAGCATTTGAAATGACTCAAATTTTGCTTCTTTCTTGGTTTTATTTTATGATGCACGAAATATCGCAATGTCTGCATTAGAGTTATATAGAGAAGAATAGGTGAAGAAAACAAAATTATTTTAAGTTTTAAGAATTCAACTCTTAGTGTTCCTGCAAATTGTAGTAATAACAAGTTGTTGAATGAAAATTGAAAACTTAAATTAAAACAACTTCACACTAATCAAGGTTATCTAGTTTAGGATTTTCCATGTGCAAAAACTTGAAATGGAATCTTGTAAGAAGAGAGAGCACATTCCACTATGATATATACTTCTCTTTATGTTGATGTCGAATCTTGTACCACCATTGAAAGTATGATGGTGTTATCAATAGCATCTTAAATGACTCAGATTTTGCTTCTCTACTTGTTTTATTTTATGATGCATGAAATATCACAATGTCTACATCAAATTTATATAAAGAAGAATAGATGAAGAAAATCAAATTGTTCTAAGTTTTAAGAATTCAAATCTTAATGTTACTGCAAATTGCAATAATAACAAGTTTTTGAGTGAAAATTGAACTCCTAAAATTAAACAACTTCACATTGAATAAGGTTATCTAGTTTAGGATTTTCCATGCACAAAAACTTGATGTGCAAAAGATTGAACACCTAAAGTTAAACAACTTTACACTGAATAAGGTTATCTACTTTAAGATTTTCCAAGTGCAAAAATTAGGTAGGTAAATATGATTCTTGAATGCAGTATAAATGTTGTGTTATCGATCGTATATATATTATATCAAATATGCCATAAAATGAAAATAAAAATTATAATATTATGGTGCATTTTAAGTCAGTTATATGTTGAAAAGTATCGAAAATCGATACCTTTATTTAGTAAAATTAAATGCTCACCCTAGACTAACTGATAGAATGTTCAAATAAGGAAAGACTTCTAAATAAATCAAGAAAAAAGGCTCCAATAACCTGTATTAAAATCATGGATATCAAATTTATTGCATTGCAAATTATAGCAAATTTTAAAATGGGTTATATTATACTCCCATTTAAAGTATGATGATTTTGTCAATAGCATCTGAAATGACTCGGATTTTGCTTTTCTATTGGTTTTATTTTATGTTGCATTAAAAGAAAAAAATGGATGTTGGGGATCGACCCGATTAAGCAACGAACAAGTAAAAAATAGCTGAAGAAATTGAGAAATTGAACAAGAAAATTTAATAAGGAGAAACCCCTCCAAAGTGGATAAAAAACCATAGGCAAAGATAATTTTACTATAATGATAGAAGAACGAATGGTACGAAAGATGGAGATAAAATAATAAACCCTGAAACCAAAAAAAAAAGAACCCTCAAATCATAAATACAAAATTCTCCAAATTTGCTATGAGTTCTAATCTTTAATGGGTGTTTTTCTAAGGTTTTAAAAGAGCCTTATTATATGCTAAATTCGTAGGTTAAATAAATTATGCTAATAAATGCTAAATATACTATACTAATAAATACCAAATCTTTTAGAAAGAAAATATATTTTGTATAACTTGACTTGCAAGCAATCTCTTGTTTTATTTAATAGGAATTTGGGTCACACAACATTAACAATGGACATTTCTTAGGCCCAACAGTGACATGGAAGAGAAACTCATCATTGGTGGAAAACTCCCATTGATCAGCTTAACCCAATGGAGCTCTACGAATGGGAAGAACGTTTCACAGAGTTTATCAACTTGCTCTCTATCATGAGGGACAAGAAGATTGCAGATATTTCCTCAATGCATGCTCCAATAGATGAAAATTTCCCTTTTGCCTTCCCTCTTAGATATGGCCCTATTCAGTAGTAGTTTTGTACTTCAAAGTACATGACGTTAAATGTTATTTTTATTGTTTTATTTTTTTATGTTTGTTAGGCTTGTCAATCTTAGGAGTCCTCAAGGCATACATGAACCTGTTCATATAGCCAACCAACATATGGTCTATGGTGTCTATTGTAGCATTCCAGAACCTTGACTATTTAGGGTCTAAGACTATTTTGATTCAAATTATCTTGTTGAATCAACAATCTTCTTTCAATAAACTAGGGTTTAATAAAATTCTTGCATCCTGTTTTGCTAACATTTGAGCTCAAGCTTATGAATTTGCATATATTATTGATGCACACTTCACTTTCAGGATACTATTAAAAAGTTTTCATGCAAAATAAAGAGATGAATATATCACAATGGAATATGCTATGTAACACCCTAAAATAGAGCCTAAGAGTTTTAGGGGTATTTTAGGAATTTTATCCTTAGAGTGTTTGAAATTTTGCAGCATTGTTTATCGGTAACGTTTTTTACTATGGTTTTTAGAAAATTAAATCAATTTCTGAAAATGAGTTCTAAATACCTTTAATTTTGAAAGTAGGAATAATTTGTAAAAGAGTCAAAACTTAAAGTTTTTAAGAGATAATTAGACCAGATTTTTAAATTCAACCTAAAAACCCCCCATTTATAGTTTTAAATGTTATTTAGTCTTTAAAACTAAGTGTCTAGTCATTAAATTGCATGTTTTGAATAAAAGTCAAAAATTGGCTCGTTAATGGTTTATTTTGAGATTTGGGTTAAAAATGTGGTTTCAAAGTGTTTTTCAATTTTTTTTAACATGATTAGAAGGTTTCTGAACTTACCTTGAAGTTTTGTTAAATATTTCTTGAGTTTTAATGAATTTTTAAAAAATAGTCATAAACATGTCGAAAAAGTCGATACCATGAATTGAGTAGTTTTGTGTAGTTTAAAAGTTGAGAATTAGTTTTAGGTGAATTATAAGATGAACGAAATTGGTTTTAGGTGAAAAGATTAAGTATAGACCGAGATATTCAAATTTTAAGTTTTCTATGTCGAACGTTTCGGTCAAAAGAGAACCTAGCTTAGGCTTGTGTTTTTGGATTATTTAATGTGAGTCTTTGGCTGAATGTTGATTGTGTTTTTGTGTGATTTACTTTGTTGGAGCGTTGGAATCGATAGAAACTTCTACAAGTAGAGATAAAGGCAAGGAAAAGCAGTTTGAGCTTTCGACTTTTCACTGAAAGCATAATTGGTGAGTGTTTGGAATAATTGCTTGTGGACAGGATTCAATGCTTTATTTGGGAATTTAGTTGTAGCTTAAACCTCTACAATAAATTCTGAGTGTAAGCTTTCTCGTACTCATGTTTAACTTTTAAAATATGTGGTTATGTTATATTGGAAATGTGTATTGAGATGAAATGTTATTACATGTGATATGTGTTCTTTATTACTATTGTGAAAGTGTATATGTAGGCATGTCAAACATGCTCAGTGACAGTGATAATCATGTGAAACGCCCCAAAATATAACTCAATAAAAATGTAGAAAAATATCAAACATAGGAATTGACCCAATGGTTAATCATTAAATGTGAAAGCTTGAAAGTTAGTTGGAGGTATTAAGCTCAAATTCCATCTTTTACAAAATAAATATTTTTTTGTAAAAATTCCCTTGTTTTTAATGTATTGCTACCCAAGCATAGTAAACCTAGGTATAAATACAATTTTTACTCAAAATAATCAGCCTCTAACTCTCTTTTCTTCTACCTTAGTCATCCCTAACCTCTTCTCCCTCCCTTGGTCTTTATTTTTTTTCTTGTCTCCTTCTTCCACCATTGTTGCCATCACACCTATCACCACCATTCACCTTTGATTTTTCTTTCAGTTGTCTTCAAGATTGAGCATTATCTCCATCCCTATCTAATAAAGGATGAGAAGGATGAACACGAAACTTGGATTTTGACACAACCTAAAACGAAATTGAATCCAATTCAGATAAAACAATTAAAATAAATAACTAAAATAAAATAATAAATCAAAG
>JABFAF010270845.1:0-27974 GCA_013677275.1 Gossypium schwendimanii | reverse complement strand
ACTTTTGCAATTTAATCCTTTCTTGAATTAATATGTCATAATATACTTTCCAATGTTAACATAACTCAAAATTACCATTTTTATCACTTTATTTCCTTATTTACTATATTAGAAATATTATATTATTTTTTTTACTGTAGTTATTTTTTTGGGGTATTACACAACCTAGGTGCATGCCTTTAATTATAAATTTATATACAAAAGAAGTATAAACTTGATCTGAGCCGAGTTTAGATACTAGCCTTGGATGTTGACGACTTCGGGCTAGTAAAAATTTGCACAATACCTCCATATGGAAACAAACATAATCGTATGTTGAGTATTGAATACTCAGTGGTGCTAACATTATTTGAAATCAGAACAAAAGCAATAAGTAAATGAGCATACTAATAATATATATACACATTACTCTTTAAACAGGTTCAACATTAGACATATCATTGTATTGGGGTTATGTGCAAGTATACACAGTCGTTACAAGTAATAAGTAGTAAGTAAAGAGTTATCGTCTCCACAAGGACTGAATGTGTAAATTATTTGCAAAGTCTATCATAAAACAATTTGGAAGAAAGCAAGTAAAAAATAATAATGTTGTTGAGAGACAAAAATTATGATATGAATTAAATCATATTTAAAATACCCACAAATAAAACAACACATAATGTAGAAGAATAATAACAACAGAAAGATTAAACACAAGATTTAATAAACATAACATGAATAGACTAGAATAAATATTTCACTTAACAAAAGTTTCCTAGCAATTATAATAAGAACATCACAAAAGATCATGGCAATATGAAAATTCATTAAACCCAATTCTGTTTTAAGCATAGTATTCTCTCGAAGTCCTATTATGTCCTTAAGTCACCTCACATATGTCTATGTCAAACTAACCTAGAAATCACCTTTTCGGGCATTTCATACAGTTTATGGATACAACAATCATCTTTCAATATCGACATACTATATACCATTTAAGTCTTTTGTCTATTAACTATTACCTCTTCTCAAATTAAATAGCTAATTAATTAACCTACAAATGTTGGTCTTACACTCATAAGTATTAACATGAATTAAACCTAAATGAATGAAACAATCATTTGCATAGAACATTCATATTATAAAAACCAATCAACTCAAATCATGATTCATACTCATTCTGAATAAAAAAAATTAAGTTATGCTTTATTAAATTGAAAACATAAAGATAAGATGCAAACATGTTTGTCAACACAGAAAAAAAATTAACAATAAAGAGAAAGGGAAGAAGAATAGCCGAGAGGGGTTATCCATGACCATTGCACAATAAGAAGAGAAAACAGTTGGATTGCAGGGGGTTATTTGCGACTGCTCATTGCGGCTTCTCATGGTGGCTCTCCTCCTATTTTTTTATGTCAAATCACCTAAATGCTCTCACTCTCGGCAATAGTTTTGCCTTATTTTGTGGCATGAAAATTCTTAGCAAGGCATAAGGAAAAAATGGCACTTTAAGATTTTTCTCTAAAAAAATGATGATGATTCATGATGTTTGATACCCTATTTATACTTGAAGGTCCCCAACTTCCCATGCTAAAAATAGCATATGATTCCCCCCATAATCTCTATGAGTGTGTTGTCCCTTCGTTTATGGAAAGAAGGTGAGTGGTTGCTTGATTTTAGGAGGGGACATGCTTGATTTCCTCTTTTGTGTGGTCGACCCTTACTAAGTGGAAAGTGGGTGGCCATTGATTGCTATTTTTAGCAAAGGTGTGGGCAGTTGTGGCTTAAATCAAGGGAAGGATTTGTCGTCCTTGACTAAGGGAGAACAGAGGTTGAATTTTTCTATTTTGGGGGGTGGAATGGCCGAGCTTTGAGTGTTAATAGGGAAATGGATAAGTGATGGTTATTTTTTTGAGAGATGTTTACTTGAATCAAGGAAAGAAAATCTCATTGATTCTCTCATGGTTATGCCGTCCCTGATTCATGGAAGGTGGGAAATATTGTGCTTGAATCAGGGAAGATTTTAGCTATAATCAAGGGAGGTTGATGAACAGGGTCTTATGGATGGTAGGTGGACGAATTTTGGCCTCCATCTGAACAATTCTGGGCCTCCATGTAGTTGGGTTTGGGATGAGGTTGCTTTGAAACCCAATATGGCTGGATCTGGATCCTCTAAGTTGTACCTGTTTGAACCCTAAAACAACCAAAATTCTGTTATATTTTCCCTTTGCCCAATTATTCCCAAAAAATAATAAAAAACCATGCATTTAACTACAAAATATTATTTATTTCACTAAATTAAAACATTTCCATAGAAATTGCAAAATATTACAAAATTAAGAATAAAACTACAGAAAGTGTTATTTATTTACTCGAAATTTTTATAAATTATATATTAAAGAGTGCTAAAAATATATATATTTATATATATATTAAAGTTTACACACCCTCAAACTTAAATCGTTGCTCGTCCCGAGTAATGTTAAAAACATGTTGTAGAATGTAGAATTTAATTCATCTAAGTGGTCATGTAAAAGCAAAAATTCTCAAAGCAATTCTTTCATGTACAGTTTATTATCCAATATTTCTTTAAGTACCTAAATGCTAACAAAATGTTGCACAATTAATTTTATGATTATAGTTAGTTCACCTACACAAAAGATTTTAACTTCCCTAGATCAACTAGCATCATTCCTCGGGTTTAATAGATGTATTCATATGTTGAGTTCAATACTTCCTTTCCACTAATGTAGTCAACTTAACGGTCTAAATCAATAGGTCTTTTTAGATTGTAATGAGGCTAGGTTTAAGGTATAGGAAAAAGGAATTGACATTTTTAGGATCAATAACCTTAAACTTAGCTTACCTTGGCTGTAAAAAATGCAATTGTCCACTGAACAACCAACTATTTTTCTCTTTTTTTTTTCAACTCAAAAGCATGTGCTCATTGATACTTTTTTAAAAAAGATATATAGATACCTTCCCGAGCACACCACTTTATGTAATTCATCATTGAGTGCCTTGTACTGCACACCCAATATCCCTTTTAAACTCCTCCAAACTTAATTTCCAAACACTTCCAAAGTAAGAAGGTTAAAATCTGGTGGTACAAGAGGTCGAGAAAAAAATTTAGGAAGAGCTACTTAATTAATGGGTTTAAATAAAAAAATATAGGCCATACAACTCAAATGGATTTTCCAAGGGAAACGATGAATAAGGTAGGCTTGAAAGGCTCAATCGATCCAAAGAAATTCTGCCTAAATCATTTTTAAACCGCCATGCTTCCTAAGATTTCCCCTTAAGGAAATTACCAAACCAATTCTAAAGACTAAACCCTCATACATGCTTAATTTTTCTAAGGAAGATTAAAAATTTTATGTTGAATCTATACATGCTCACTAAAATTAACATTCATTTCATAATTTACTTAGCATAAAATACTTGAAGTAATTAGAAGATCATACCTAAATCCGGACTAACATAACATACAAAATCGATTGATGTTGAGCATCTTTCCGCTTACCTGCCTCCATTCAAGAATCATCTTTCGCAAAAAAATTGAGGTACGGTTCCCTCCAAAATTAAGAGGAACAATGTCCTTATTGTTCGAAAATATTCATCAGAGGAAAATAAGAGAAAAATCTCAAAAAGCAAATTTCATTAGAACCAATTTATGAGTGCAACCATATTTTATTTTGTAAAAAAAATAAAATTATAATAAAATAACAGAATAGAAATAATGCCAACAATCCCCACCAACTGAATATAATAATTATTTTTATTTATTTACAAGCTGCAAATAAAAATTTTCATTAAAAATTAGCAGCCTCCAACATAAAGATTATTACGGATCGATTAAAATGAATGAAATATTTTCTGGCTCAAATTCATCAATCCAATAATATTTGTCCATTGATTGCTTACCTTAATCTTACCTTGGTTGTCAGTGGATGTTTTTGGCCCTCAAGATTTAAAATTTTACCTGGATTGAATACTCAAGATTAGGTCTATCTCCATGGACCCTTATTAGTTGAAATAATGCTGGTAGCAGTAAATGATCCTAAATATTGAGACTTGAGTTTCCTAGATCAAATACTCGTGTTTGGGTCCATCTTCTTTGACTTTTATTGGACCCATATTTACCAGCTTTAGGCAATCTTCCTTGTGTAGACCAAGAAGAACTGATATTTTGAATATTTGCAACATTTCATCCGATGTCCTTCTCGTGCTTTCTCAAGTTCACAAGCAACTCTACTTCCTGGATTTCAATCAAAATTGGAAACATTAATCTCCCTAGTTCAACCCAGGGTTTTGGGAAGAATTCCTTCATATTCGTTTCCAAAAAAGTTAGATCGTTATCCTTATCATTGTTATTTGGTGGATCAAATGCCAAGATACGCTCTAATGGATTGTTTACTGAGTTGAGTCCCTCACTTATAGGGATCAACAATTCTATCTTGGATGTTGACGAACATTCCTTACCTGCCTCAGGATATTTCATAGATTTGAATACGTTAAAGGTTACCTAACCATCTTGTACTCGTATGGTGAGTTCCCCTTTTTGGACATATGTCAATTTTCTCCTAGTTTCCAAAAATGGCCTTCCTAAAATAATAGGGACATTTTTATCTTCTTGAAAATCCAAAACAAGAAAACCAGCAGGAAAAATAAATTTGTCAACATGTACCAGAACATCTTCAATCTTTCCCTTTAGATATGTTATCGATCGGTCTGCTAATTGAAGTGTAATATTTGTCAGCCTAACCTCACCAATCCCTAATCGCTTGGAGGAAAAATAACTATTTAAAAGATATTACAATCGGGATTTTATTGGTCAACAATAAATAGAGGTGCTTACGAATTTGTGTAGGGATGCAATAGATGTCAAAGGACTAGAAGTATATATAAAAAAGATAAAATGCCACAAACGAGAATCCTTAAAGTAGAGGTATTGGATATTTGAGGGATTGATTTTTTAGGACCCTTCCCAAGTTCTTTTGGAAATCAGTATATCTTGCTAGCTGTTGACTACGTTTCCAAATAGGTTGAAGCGATAAAACTACCGAAAAATAATAGGAAATCGGTAGTCAAATTCTTAAAAAGAACATCTTCTCTAGATTTGGAACACCCCGTGCTTTGGAAAGTGATGAAGGATCTCACTTTTGCCACAAGCAATTTAAAATAGCCTTAGCCAAATATAGCATGAGACACCGAATAACCATAGCATACCATCCGCATGCTAATGGGCAAGTAGAGGTGTCTAATCGGGAGATTGAGTAGATATTGGAAAAAAGGTCAACCCAAATAGGAAAGATTGGGCATCGAGATTAGATGACGCACTATGGTATTATATAACAGCATATAAAACCCCTTTAGGCATGTCCCCTTACATGCTAGTTTACAAAAAAAACTGACATCTACCAATTGAGTTGTAGAAGAAGGTATATTGGGCAATACAAGAATTGAATTTAGACCCTGAATTGGCCAAAAAAGAAATATTATTTTAGTTGCAAGAATTGGACGAATTTTGTTTTATGGCCTATGAAAATGCTAAACTATATAAACAGAGAAGTAAACCCTGGCATGATGCTAGAATAAGAAAATGATAGTTCTTACCAGGACAAAAGATACTCTTTTTCAATTCAAGATTGAAATTATTTCCTGCAAAATTAAAATCAAGATGGACAGGGCTATACACTATAAACCAAGTGACACCTTAAAGGGCGATAGAACTTATCGGAAACAGAGGGCAAACTTTTCTTGTCAATGGTCAGAGAGTAAAACATTATTTTGGAGGGGTGACTAAAGAAGTAATTGAAACACAAGTGTTACAATGCAAGGTGATATGGGGTAAATCTGAAGGAGGAGAAACTATATAAAAGTAAGGGGAGATAGATGAAGAAAGTGAAACAAGCAGGGGTCTAGCAACCACAATCAACCAGAATAGAAACTACTCTCCATGCCGCGATATCAGTATCACATGTCGTAATACCAAATGAAATTCAGCACAGGTTAACTACCTTCGATGTCGTGACAACCAATAGGGATGTCACAACACCCCTACATAACCTGTAGTTCTGAACTCACTAACCTAAGACGTGTTTGTAGTAGAGTTTTAGTAGACTTAGGACTGATTAATTAGTATCTCTTCATAAATAGCATCCCTAACTCACCCTAAACCCTTAATTCTAATCATTACTTTTCATTGGAAGTTAATAAGTCACAAAAATACATTCTCCTTTTCCAGAATTTTATAAAAATTGTAGGATTTTTCTGTAGCCATTCAAGCAATTCAATAACCATAGAAGAAAATGTTACATCAAATTCAGGTTCAATAGTATTACAAATTATTTTTTGAAATCATGAATACATCTGTTGAATTCTAGGTAAACGATACAGACAAATACCTACAATAGTTGCACCCTAATATATTCATCCAAGGATAGGGATTTGACCTTTTAATGAGGAACTACAAGGGAGTGTGGGAAATTGCAACTGAACGTGAATGGACTACCTTTTTCCTACCACTTGAAGAATCGACAATAATACCTTTTGTACAAGAATTTTATCTTGCATCGAAAGAAAGAGAAGTAATAAGACCATATTATTAGATGCAAACACATGTCAAAGTTAGAGAATTTAACGTATTGGTAACTAAAAGAAGTATTTTTTTCAATTTTATGATGCTCCATACTATTGTCATGATTACATGTTCAGAATAGATCTCAAAGAATTCAAAAATGTAGACATGGAAGAAGTCTTTGAGATTTTTAACTGAAGGAAAAGAAAATGGACGTATCAACCAGGTACAAAGAAACCAACTACATTCAATCAAGCATTAATGACTCCAAGGGCAAAAATATAGATGAAATCCGTATGTTTAAGAATCTAGCCGATAGCAGACATCTCTAATATCAACTCGATACAGGCTATACGAGTGTATACGATTTTGCAAAAGAAGCAACTATGCATAGGTACTTGGATTTATCAAAGTATGATTGAATGTGTACGAGATCAATCAAAAGGAACATTCTTTCCATATCTAATAATAGAATTATACTAAAGGACAGAAGTACCTATGGGTCCACTAGGCAAGCAGATGAACCCTCCGAAGAAATTATTAGGAGACGAACTATACAAACAATTTGTAATACTTCATAGAATGCAAAAGGTAGAAAGGAGAAAATGAGGACTACATGAGGGAGATGAATGAGGAAGTTCCTTCTGACTCTTTTTTCTCTAAAAAAACCTTATCTATATATATATGGAGTTATACAAACATATTTTAGGCTTATACAAGCTAGGAAAATTAATTTAGATAAATTTATAAAAATATTAGAATTATATACCTTATGTGTTTTTCAAATTTTCTATATAAAAACTCACATGAAAGGAGCACGATATTTATGAGCTTTCGTCAAGGAAGAAGCACCCACCATTAAGACATCGCAATGTCACAATCAATCGGGTAACTTCTTTCCTTACCTTTTTAGGGCTACACATTGGGGGCAATGTGCTATCTAAAGTGTGGAGGGTAACATAGGGAATTTGTTTTTAAGTTTTCATGCTCTCTTTTAATTTTTATTGTCAAATGTATGCTTCAGCTTGTAGAAATACAAGTGATTGGCATGACAGTGAATGATTTTAAATTTTTTATTATTAGACTACTAAGTTCTATATATTATATTGTAAATAGACATTGAGTAATTGAATATACCAAATGATATAGAGAATACAGGGAAATGAACATGCTAGTATGTATGATAGGTAGTTGAATTTGTGATTGTTTGATTGATTAAATTTGTGAATATTGAGACACCTAATGCTGACCTAAGGCATTGTTTGGTATACACCCAGAGCCAAAAAGCTAACCTTATTTATCAATCATTAGTACCTATTTTGAGCCAGAAAACACTTTTTGATGAACCTTTATGCAAAACTCGAGCCAAAAACATAAATTTGTACTTACCCTTTTTTCTTTGGACTCGAATTGCACAAATATAAACATCTGGCCATATGTAGTGAGGGTTAAGTAGATACATCACGGTAGATTTTGTAAAAATAGAGTGAAATAGGAAGAAGCGGTGTGTGATATAGTAATTTTAAGTTAGCCGACATGTGCAAGACAAGAAAATTTCAAAAAGAAAATCAAAACGAGTGGAAAAAGTAAGTGAAAATCAAAAGCATTGTGAATGAGATGTGTTGAAAAAAATCAATAGGTGACAAAGTCACAAAAGTAGAAAAACTCAGTCATTAGTGCACAAAAACTTGTGAGCTAGCTGTAGTTGCTATATTATGCTGTGATTTTTTACGTGGAGAAATAAAGAATGTAAGAGAAGGAGAAATAAAGTGGTGAGTGGGCAAGGGTTATGAAGGTGGGAGAATAGGGAACAAACCGATATTCCAAACTATTTTTGTACTTGAAACCATTTTGATGCTTCATGTTCTTGAATTCTATATCGGTCTTAAGCCTCAAAACTTACAAGCCGAAAAGCCTTATGTGACCTAGGTAAACTTAGTCATGAATCGAAATTATTTTGAGCAATTACATTAACGACTGTTTGTATTCTACTAGGATAATTAAACTACTTGTATGATTTATGCATGGATTCATATATTTAACAACCTTAATGTCTGTATACTTTGTAATATATTGAACTTAGGTATTTGATATTGAAAGTGGTAAGTCATTTATATATCATGCCAGGATTATGTGCAAATATAAAAAAATACCTAGTTATGTACTCCGAAACCAATCTTTGTACTTTACTTGCTCAAGGGTCATCTTTTATTTTTCTATTTCTATCTTGCCTTGCGTGAGGACAAGCAATAACTTAAGTGCGGGGGAGTTTGATATGCCATAATCCAGGGTAGCAAATTAAACTAGTTTTCATACTTTAGGAGCTTGAATACAAGTATTTTTTATTATGTTTTAGTTCGATTTTTATATTTTGCTTTAAATTTAATAAAAGTGTATTTTGAGTCTTTTATTTACCTTAGGGGCTGAATGAGGCCTAGAGGTGAGCTAACATATTTAGTGAATGTGTAGGAGACCATTCAAAGGCATAGGAACTCAAGGTTGGTTGTTATGTTGCAACACGGGAAGTTTAATTTCGCAACATAAGGGGCAGAATACAAGAATCTCCTTTTTGCCTTTGGTGTCGCGACACAACCATGGGATGTCATGACACACCCTTAAAGCCACCCTTGAACCAGAGCATACTGCCTTCGATGTCGCAACACAAACACTACGGTGTCGTGAAACCGTCCCTATAAGGGATTAATTACGAGCTAAGGGCATTTTGGTTCGTACAATGGAAATTAAACACGACAACGTCAGCTAACCTAAGGTTGAGGACGACAGCTACCCTAAATCTATAAATAGGCTTAATTAGAACTTGTTTAAGGACAACTTTTGATATTCTAAGTTTTTCTTTGTAATTCTAGTTTCAATTTTCCTTTCTTTTAGGCTTTAGGTTTATTTTCAATTCTTTTTTGTTTGTGTTCTTTGGAGGATTTGCTTTGTAAACATGATTAAACGTTTGATGATTATTGTATTTCATCAATCGAATACAAACAAGATTCTCTAAACTCTATTCTTGATATATTCTTCATTCATATATTTATTATCAAGTTTTTTTTATGTTTTTTAGCGGATCAGTTGTTTGGGAGAAGAAGAACTTAAACCCTAGGCTTGATGACCCTAGTAAATCATTTAGGTGGGAATTAACCCAAAATTGGCCTAACCTATCCATGAACATCTTAGCCCCAAATCGGTCTGGACTATGAGGTCAAGAGATAAGTAGTTCTTGTCGACTCATTAGTTTAGTGGAAGATCAAGAGATCCTGCTAGGGTAATGACTAGTTGATTGAATAGAAACCTGAAATAGGAATCAGTTATAACCGCCGAAACAAGCTAATCACCCATATTTAGATTTGATTGAGTTTAGATTTTAGTTATTTGAAGTTCACTTTATTTATGCAATTTTTATTCTTTATTTATAAAAACCAAAAATCTCTTATTTATGTTTACTCGTAATATAAGTTATTTAATTTACTAATTAATTCTATTAGAATTTAGGTTAACTTTAATTTAGTACTTGCCTCCCATGGATACAATTCTCAAAGTACTCACCTACTTCGTTGTAACTATATTACAACCTGACTTCAATGAATGACTTTCCAGACACTGTCTTCAATGTCACTTTCTTCATAGCCCAATCTAGACTGACTTGGTGATCGACCAACCAGTCTATCCCCAAAATCAGGTCAAACTCACTAAATGGCATCTCCAATAAGTCGGTAGGAAAAATTTCCCCTTAAATTTCCAATAGGCATCTCCTATAAATTTTTATATACAAGAACAAATTGTCCTAAAGGGCTGACTACAGTAATGGTGCTATCAGTTTTCTCTACCCCAATCCTCAATTTTACAACTATATCACATGTAGTGTAAGAATGGTTATCTCCAATATCTATTAATGCAAAGTAAGGTACCAAATGAATATTAAAGGTACGTGCTATGACGTCTAGCCCCATATACCAATGCAGGCTACTTAGATTCAGCCCAATTCGCACCCTGACCCGATACTTTTATCACTAATTATCGTTACCATTCTGATTCTAATTAAGACCCCTTTAAGCAAACTGATTACCCTTTTGATTCTAGTCCCTAACCAGACCCTGATTCTGAATCAGAGCTTGCATCTAAACAACTAGACAAGGACAATCCTTAACTATATGTCCCATCGAACCACAACCCAATCAGGCACCCAACCTCTTCCAATATTCGCCCGAATGATGTATCTCATAGTACTGAAAAAACTGAACCCGGCCATCTCGAGAACCCGCTTCTACAATATTTTGCTGTGGTCTGACCTTTTTAGCCTGCTTAGCAGGACACAAATTTGGGCTAGCAGAGCCAACTTCTCTCTTAGGCTGAACTTTCTATTTATCCTTATTTTCCAAGTGCTTAATTTTCTTTACAATTCACTCTTGATGTGGGGCTACCTGAATCATAAAGTCACACCTTAACCCCTCATTGAATCGCAA
This sequence comes from Gossypium schwendimanii, assembly GCA_013677275.1. Lineage (NCBI taxonomy): Eukaryota > Viridiplantae > Streptophyta > Magnoliopsida > Malvales > Malvaceae > Gossypium > Gossypium schwendimanii. Next base: position 16,940 of record JABFAF010270845.1, on the reverse strand, counting down.
ACACTTATCTTACTCCGTCGCCACCATATTAGGTGCATAGCGGGTCAACCTTAAAAACTCAGCCTTATACGAAAAAATTATCACGTCTCCCTACCTCAACTCTAAACTCCAATAGCCGAGCCTCAACATATTGAGTGCCCACATACTTTTTTCTGAAAGACATCCTAAAATTACATCCAAGTGATACACTCAGGAAGTGTACCCCTGAATACTGACTGTCACCATCTGTAAGTCTTGTCCCTCAGTAAGGACACAACATCCTTAAGTTTTTGCTCTTGAGTGCAGTCCATATCCTCTACAATATGCTCAATGGTCTTCTACTAGTATTCGACCACTATAGGGGTCGTTCCAGCAATACTCCTAAATAATTCTGCTCCGTTTGAACAAAGCCTCTTAGTAACCAGCCCACAACTACTATGACCAGACTAATCCCAATGACCCTTTGTAGTACCATAAACATGGCATAGTATACCACATCGTCCCCATCATATTCATTATTAAAATATTGATTATCCAAATTCTCACCCTCAACAGTGAGTGCATTAACGGTCTCATTAGGTTTAGTATTCAATGGAGGCTCTTGTGACACAGACGACTCAACTGGAGCCATCGGAGGTCTCCTTCTATGTCCTCTCCTACCACAAGTTTGTATACCACGTGTGTTCATTATAAAGTTTTACGAAATCTAAAATTCAAAAGTAGAGAGTTTTTAGTTTTCTTAGATGTTAAATTTCATCTCATTTTCATTTCTATATCCTTAACTTAGAATTTTACGCAATACTCCATATTTCTCTAGAGTTTTTAGTATCGTTTCTGTGGCCACCAGCATTAGAACTTCGAACTTCGTCATTTCTTTTGTAAAATATTTTTCAAAATTACTATGGTTTCTTTTTCCCAAAATGCCCCATCTTTAATTTATGCATGTAGACCCATTAAAAAAATTACTCAGCCTGAGGTTTTGAACCTGTCTCTAATACTAAAAAATGTAATCTCTCCAACTCGGCCTAGACATTATGGTCAGATCGTGAAGACTACATTAACCAATGAAATGACTAAGTGATCCTACAGATCAGAAAAACCCTAATTTAACTTATTTTGCAAAAAAACTGCGATCGCCCTGGAGTTAGTTTTGAAAAATATACATTTATTAAGCCATCTATTCTTAACTCTCATTTTCTTATTATTAATAGTGGCTTTTTTTAGAAACCCAATGTTTTTCGCTTTGTTTTACAAAATTTTGTTATCTTTTAATGCAGTGGAAAAACATTATTCATGTCAGATTTTAATTAGGTCAAGCAATGTATATTTCCCGGTTAACATATATGTAATAAATATGTTGAATAATGCATGCATAAAACCCAATTCCAAAAACCAAAAACCAAAAACCACAGCCTAAAATAAAACTTTACAGTCCAAAAATCAAATAAATACTTATTAAAAATTATTTAAAGTAAAAATAGTCCAAAGTCCAAAATACGTCTGCATGTCGAGTCCTATCCTAGTCTCGATTATAACTTGAGAAGTTAAGACTAGGGTTGAGCTTAAAGTAGCTCAGTGTGAGTCAATATCAAACATAATCATACAATCAGTCATATAGATGACAATAATTGTTTTCATTACAGTACGGGACAAGACATATTTCAATAAACATATAAATATGTCTTAAGCATGATGCAATACAAAAAAGTTCCTACCCATCCATCCGCTACACACCACGAGTTCATCAGAACTCGTTTGCCAAATGCCAAACAATGCGAGTCAAAGCTCAATGTGGATAAACCACTGGTACAATAGTGCAGATAAACTGCTAATAAATATGCAGACAAGCTGCCAATACTGTGGACAAGCCACCAATAATGCGATAAAATCGACAATCTTCTTCGTACTCCCGGTGTAGTGCAGTGACAACAATAATACGAACTTTAACTGTCATCGATACACCACAGAACTCCTTTAAAACCATAATAACCCACCCCATGTATATGCAAAATAGTATACAACAAGTGGGTAATTCATGCTATCAATATCAGTCTTGGTACAATGGCATGCTTAACATGCGTATCAATAATCAGTGTCGGTGTATGCCTTGCATGCTTTGCATTTATCCACAACATTGGCATTCAATCATGCTTTTAGTACATGTTTGATTTTAGATTTGCATGCATTCAGTCAATCAAATCAACAGTTTCATTAGTATGTAACATACGATACAATCTAGTCATACTTAGTATGCAGCTTGAATAGTGGCATTGTATGTTGAACATTACACATGCATCCATAATCATTGAATATGATATAAAATCATTTGAAAGAATGTCACAACTAGCATACATCAATCCGAAACTTAAACAATAAATCAGTCAATCAAAGACAACAATTTCGCATACATATAATCTCGGTAAGGGCCTAATCATTCAATCAAATACCTTGCTCTATAGCTTTTTATTCGCTTATTTGGTCATTCGACCATGCCCAACCAGCAAGAATTTTATAAAAATTTATAAATTATATTAAGAATTTACAAACAATTATGCAAGGTTAGGACCCATACCTTAAAGCACAACTCGCAACACTAAACCGTAAAAATCTGCACTTCTGCACCAAAAACCTTAAATGAGCCTAAATCTAAAAATAACACTTAGTATGATAATATATGATTAATGATCAGCCTTGAAACACCACTAACAATTCTGCCAAAGCAATGTTACAAGAACAAATTTTCAAATTTAAAAAAAATCAAGCGAACTTACATTAATTCGTTGTAAACGGGAATGCGAATGAAATCTGACTTTACTATTGATCCAAGATGTTCCAATCAGAACCTAAAGCCAAAATATTATTCGAAAATAGCACCTTAAAATCAATTCAAAACCCTAGAACAATCAGCCATTACATCCTCTCTTAACGAAAACAACGTAATTACTCGTAACAAATCACACTTAAGCTTCTCGTTTAACTAAATCCAAGTTCCTGAACAAATGGGACCGGACACACCTATAATTGAAAAGATTAAGGCTGATTAAAACATAGGAATGAAAATAATAACATTGCTATAAAAGTGCAGAAAAAGAAAGAAAAACAACAACCCACTAATGGATCAAAAAGACGACACACCACCACCATTGGCAAAAAAAAGAAGGTTGTTTTTGTGTAGCACCAAAAGGGATTTAAAGGCTATTTAAGGACTATTTTTAAGCTTGAAAATAAAATAGAAGAAGGTTAGAAGCAATAGCACAAAATAGTAATTAAAGGTCTCAAAATGGTAGCCAACCTAGGGGTTTTAAGGGGCGACAAACACCCCTAATGACGACAATTCTAGGGGATGTTTTGGGCGATTTAAAAAGGATGTTTGGGGGTTGCAATGGGCTGATTTGAACAGAAAAAAGAACATGAAAACTCAGAAAAATAGCAGCATACAATTGATAGCAAAAATAAGAGAAAGAATAGGGAAATCAACACTTACACAAGGAAGAGAAGGGCAACTTAATTGGGGTTCATTGGGAGACACAGTGAAGGAAAAAGGAAGAAAAATGAGTGAGTTTGATAGAGGAAAAAGGTTTGGATGGATACAAAAAAAGAAAAGATGAAAAAAGGTTGAACAAGAAGTAAAATTTTGACATTTAAACCTAGGTTAACTAGGTGGAGCGACACAAAAATGGGAGGAAAAAATAGCAAAAAATTAGTCATCTTGTAAGGGAAAGGATTCAAAATCGTGTCATAAAGACTACTGTACTCTCTTCTTATTCTCTTAACCATTGATCCTCCAAATCTTTCTTGAAACAATGCTACAAATAAATAATTAAAAATTCGGGATGTTACATATGTTTTGGTTAATATTGTGTATTTTACTTGATGCATTTTGACAGTTAGAAAGGATGAACTTTGCTGATGAAATCTTGGCATTTGAAATGGTGAAAATATGTGAATGTTAAGTATGAGTATTGAGGCATGAATGATGATGAATGGTAGGATATGAATTGTTGAATTGAGGTGTCAATTGTGGCATATTGGTTAGGCACTTAGGATGAATGGTATAATTATTGTTTTGGCATGCTTTTAATGTATTTTAATAGGTTAAGAAATGGTATATTGCATGGTTGTGGTATATTTGGATGTTTGGTGTGGTAATTTGCCTTGTAGGGTAACATTTAGGCACATACGGTCGTGTGCCATACACAGGCATATGGCACGACTGTATGGTGTGTATGTTTTTGGTGACAAATGATGCACACGACTTGGTGATACAACCGTGTGAATATTTACAAAGTTTTACAAGTAGGTCCAACACGACCATAAATAGTTATATGGCTTGTTGGCACGATTGTGTGGCTCTGCATACACAACATTAGTTCCCATACATGGTTGGGCTACATGACTGTGTTTAAATCTCACACGGCCCCAGCCTGTCACACGGTTATGTGATCCCTATTTTTACTTTTTACCCATCTTTTCATAAAAGTTTCTAATTAGTCCTGACTTGTTTCCAGGTTGGTCTAAGAGCTTCATAAGTTGGTTTGGGACTCAAATATGTTTATAAATTGTATTTTTCTTAAATTATATCATGTTTATTATTTAATGGAATGTTTAAAACCTTTTTTTTGTGATATGCTTCGTTAACTATGGTAGCTTCATATAGCTCAGTTCTGATGATCGGACCAAGTGAGGGGAGTTACAGGTACAAATGGTGATAATTGGATTAAATTCAAAAATGATGATTATATATACAATACATGCCCGTGTGAACTTAATAAAGGTTAGGATATGATTGACATGCCAGTAAGGCTTTTTGCACGATTTTTGCGGACTCAAAGATACATGTGGCACAGTTTAGCTCGAATGAGAAACCTGATGTCGTTTTAAAAGTTTATCCCAGACGGGTAACCTGACATGAATATACTTAGTTCGAATGAGAAACTAGTGCGATGTAGATACTTGTGTATCCAAATCCATTTATTAGAGTTCATCAGGCGAAACGGTTAATGTAAAATGTAAAATAAAAAATAGAATGATATGAGCTTGATGTTCAGATGGATAAATGTTGAATTGAGCATGAGCATGGTATTGATGATGTTCACTTTAAAATGAATTGGTTTGATATATGATTGAGATATCATATGGTTTGATTATATGATAAAACTCACCTTGTTGATGTTGTGCTTTTCCATGTCTAGCCAAATTATGCCAAATTATGGTAACTTGTTTTATTTAATTGTAAGATACTGTAAGTTTTGTTTAATGTATATGAACTTACTAAGCATTATATATGCTTAGCTAGTTGTTTTCCCTTTTCCTTGTAGATCGTTACCTTGTGGAACACTTCAAGCCAAATTGACTCGAAGTTCACACTATCCTATCTTTGAATTGGTAGCCTTTTGGTCATTTTGAGTTAGTATTGTGGCATGTATATAAGTGTTTTGCTATATACCTTTATATATAGGATGTTTTGATAAGTTTGATAAGTCGTGATGTTTTGGTGTTTTGATTTATATATGGAGACGAATATATATGCATTTCATGTTTAATGATGTGATAAATTATAACTATATGAATGGCATATGAAAATGGTATTGAACTTGGTTTATGGTGATTTGGATGTTGGTCTTGGTATGTGATTTAGAAATGCATGAATTGGCATTGGTGATGCCTAGGTGAATTGGTATTTTGATTTATATACTTCGGATATGTTTGGCATATAAATTGTCATGTTTCAAGATAGTTTGGTATATATAAAGGCTTAGTATTTGGATAATTTGATTGATATGTATGTCATGGCAATGGAATGCTAAGTCTAATGGTTGAATAGGTAATGAAGGTTGTTAAGAAGTTAAATGTGGTTATTTGAACTTGATTGATATGTTCTTGAAGAGTTTTGATTCAAATGAAGTTAGTAATTAGTATACAAATTGATGAGTTTGGCTGGAAACTTTGTAATAGGTAACAAATTGCACATTTTTCCAAAAATAGGGGCCTCATACGAATAATGAATTCACGTCATTGCAACGTCAACTGAAAGTGAATCATGTCGCGACATCAAGTGGCTTGAGGTCATAACATGACAAACTATTTGGCGACATCATTATGTGAAAAAGATAACGTGTAATAGCCCATTTTTCAGTGGTACCAAAAATGACAGTTTTAGAACCCCATTTTAGATGATCGAGTCAGTAAATATCATTTATTAATAATTAATAGATTATTATAGAGTTATATTAATTTTGGTTTAAAAATTTTAGTGATCGAATGGTTAAATGGTACAATAACTAAATCGTAAAAATCGTAAAAGTTACTCACTATTAAATTTTTTGTTGATTAAGGCTTTCATAATGATTCTCCAAGGTTTTGAATGGAAATTAAGCCCATAGAAACTATAGTGGACGATTTATATATATTTGATATACACCCAAGGCACGTTTTTCGTAAATTTTATGTTTTTAAAATCACTGTAGCTTAATCTAGCGAACCTGGGTACTAAATTGTAAAATTGTTAAAGTTTTGAAATGTTTCCATTAATGGTTTTTGATTTTTTAATGAAAAATAACTTGGTTGTAAGTTTAGATTTGATTAAAGACTAAATTGTAATGTAAAATTGGTTAGTTTTGAGTTTATGGACTAAAATGAAAAGATTTCATTTTGGCATGAAATTTCTACAATTATTGATTTTAGAGGGTTTTAAAAGGATGTGTTTGAAATTGGATTGTGAAATGAGGCTTAAATGTAAAAGATATGAGAGTTTTGGTTTTAGGGACTAAATTGAATAAAATGTGAAACTTTAGGGAAATTGTGAAAAGTGATAATAGGATATCATATGCACTAAATAAACTATTATAAGGTAATTGAAACTAATATTTTGAAATGAATTACCGTATAGATTAATAATTGAATCAACTGATAGATAATCGAGGAAAAAAGAAAATTACAAATTAGTCCTTACCACTTCTATTGTTGTTGTTTGTACTTGGTAAGTACATATGGTGTAGTTATGTTTATAAATTTATTAAACATGGTTAAATCATGAGTTTTTTATATAAATTTATTTTGAAATGTATTCAAAATGGTACAAAAGGGTGAGAAAGGACTGAATTGTAAAGAGTTGTTTTGATAAATGTATTGAGCCCGGATGAACATAGGATAGAATACAATTGGCATGCCAATAGGTTTAGATGGTGCTTGTACAGGATTTTTACTATGGTGCCTACTGATTTGCACTATGGTGCCTACTGTTCAACATTTCGGTGCTTACTATTTAAGTACTTCGGTGCCTACTGGTGTGGTGTAGTTATCTGCGCATCCATATTTGTTTATCTAGTTCATCGGGCTAACTGTTTAAAAGGAAATATATTGATTGATATTTTGTGAATAATGGAATGAATGTGATTGTACAAATATTGTTCTGTTATATTACTAGATTGAGTAAATGAAGTATATGTTCGACAGTTCTAATGAAATGATACTAAATTGAATGGTACTGAACGCATTGATAGTTATATGGTTGTATACGAGAGGCTTACGTTGTGAATGTGAAATGTTGTGGCAAGAATTTAAATTAGTTGTTTGGTTTGTTTAATTATAAAATGATGTAAGTTTACCGATTTAATGCCTATGAGCTTACTAAGCATTCGTAATACTTACTCCGTTTCAATTTTTCTGTTTCTATAGTTGACATTTTGTGAAACTCTATGGATCAAATCACTCCATAGCTCACACTAACCAACTTCAATCTTGATTGACTTTTTAATTTTTCGGAACTCTATTTTGTGGCATGCATATAGGCTTGATATGTATAAGTGTCATATTCCATGTTAATGGTTATGATAAGCTTATAATACTTGTTCTTGATGGCTATTTGATATGTGTATAAGTCTTATTAAGTGTTTATACTCTTTGAAATGGTGATGCTTGGAGCTAACTTGTGGTTCATATCTTGAATGCTTCATGCCTTGTAATTAAAGCTATATAAGTGTATATAATGGCCAATGTTGAATATGGTTTAATTGAGTTAAGGTGACATGAAAGACATAAATGAAATGGTAAGTTATCATGTTGGCAAATTGGAATGTTTTATTGAACGGTAAGCATGTCTTGTAAAGCTTTTATGTAATCTTGTGTTTGTGGTGCCAATTATGGCATATTGGTTGAATGAATGTTTAGTCATGTTTTTGGAATGTTTTTGTGAAGGTTTGAATGGCCTTATATGTATCATTTGAGCCTTTTAACATGAAATAGGTAATATGTATCATTTGAGCCTTTGCTTTGTTTTCGCAAGAAATAGGCACATAATGGCATTTTTTGTACCATGTAGCCTATTCAGACGACCTTGTGCCACACACAGGCTGGTGACATGGTCTTGTGTCCACTGGAAATTAGGAAGCATTGAACCCACACAGTTCTCGATTGTTACACAGGCTGGCTGCACACCCATATGAGTACTATAGATTTGGTCAGTTAAATTTCACACGATCTTATTTTGTTACACGGCCTAGCCATACAGTTGTGTGACTTTTGATGAAATTTTGCAATTTGTTCCACACGACTTTAAAGAGTTACACAACCTATACACACGGCCATGTGACCCCTATTTTGCATGATTACCTTTATCTATTAAAAATATTACAATTTGATCCCTGTTTGTTTCTGGGTCAATTTTAGAGCTTTCATAAGCTCGAGTTAGACCTGGTTTTGTTTTTTAAGCACGATATATGTAATAGTTACATGTTATTTGATATTCTTGAATTTAGTTTTTCATGAAATTATTTCGTTAACTATTGTAATACCCTATAAATTGAGTTCAGCGACCGGAACTGGGTGAGAGGCATTACATGACGTCATGACGGTAACTTTAAAGTTCTCATACTTTTCAATTTGGTATTTTTTTCATGTTTGGGTTGACAAAAGAGCTTCCGTAAGCTCGAATAAGATTTGAAAATGATGTATTATTGTAATTTAATCATGATTGATGTTGAATACATGTGTAAATGATTATTTTATTGTGAATTTGATTATAGTTGCTCCAGCAATGAATGTAAGATCCTGAAGCTTAGACTCATCGATCAAGTGGCGAAAGGTGTTACACGGACTGACCGATCGAATAGGTTGGATTGGGAACTAACTAGGGTGTTAGTCCAGAGAAGGGCTTTGAATTGGTTAACCTGGGAATTTATTCAGGTTGTTTGAACCGAGTAAAGAATCGGTTGAAATTTTTTTTATTTTTAAAATTTTTTTAATTAAATTAGTTGGATATAAAAACCGATTACTTGATCGATTCATCCACCAATCCAGTTTAAAAAACATTTAAAAAAGTAAAGAACTTCTCCAATGTGACATCATCAATGGTTCACAAAAACTTAATTTTTTTCATTTTTGATCAGACAAACAAGAGCACTTTTTTTTTAGACAAAGTGAAGAACAACTATGATAAAGAAAAACTAATGAAAGCTTTGGAGGCACTCGTAGCCCACTGTCTTGCCTCTTTCCTTAACTAATGATATTCTACTAATTGGTGCCTAATGTTGACATATTAAAGGAGTAATATGATGTATTCAAAAGCTGGTTGAAGCTTAAATCTTATTTTGGTGTGTCCATGAATGATGTTGATCCATTTTGTACTAGACCCCAATAGCTTACAATAAGCAATATCATGAGATTTAAGCAAAAGAAAAATAGCATAGAGAGTGAGGATTCTAACATGAAGTTTGCTAGCAAAATTGAAGTTACGAATAGACAGCTGTTGGAAACGACTAGAATTTTGAGCAATGGAAACCTCTCCAATCATGCCATTATGTCTATTTAAACAATACTTAAAGAAAGAGATCATTATGGTAAGAGGTCATCTGAATTGAAAGTTGGTTGGATCTTTTTTTGTCTTTAATAACAGAAGGTATCAAGGAAAGAGCTAAGAATTGATTGGTAAATATCATAATTTTTTTTAATCACATCAATAGGGGATGGGTTGGATCCTTAGAATATCAAATCATTTTTGGACTTCCAGAGAATCCAAAAGGTGTAGGCCATAACAATGTAGAAATTCCTTGAGTCTTGGGAGTTAAGATTGTTCCCTTTCAGCCATTGTAGGATCCCATTAAAGATGAAAGAGTTGGCAAAAGAGTCAATGCGGAGGGCAAGAAGAGAGCCAAACCAAACAACTCTAGTAAAGTTGTTATTAAAAAAGAAGTGGTCCAAATTTTCTCTATTATCTTTGCAGAGAAGAAATGAAAAATGATATTGGATATTCTTCTTGAGAGAAGGCCATTTTTAGGGGAGAAAATTATTACAAATCTTTCATAGAAAAAATGATAATTTTGAAAGAAATCTTGAGTTGCCATTGCTCAAAACCCCTCCAATCATCTCATTTGAAAGACATTTGATTTTGAAAGAAAATTATTAAAAATGATTGTCTAGCAATATCATTAGTCTATGTCGTTTGCTGAGACCTTGGGAAAGTGATATAGGATTCCTCAAGTAAAGGAAAGCATATGCGTTTTTTTACTGAGAAACCCCTTAAAATCAAATTTCTAGACAATCTTGTAGACCCTTCCCTAAAATGAGATCGTTCTGTTAAGTAGGTTAGAGGCTCTGTTCATATCAAGTAATTTGAGTAGTTTATTTTGGTCCAAATTGGGGCAGTAGGGCCGAATGAAGTTCTGGACTTAGAGTTCAGAATCATGGGGGACAACAGTGTCAATAAGGGGTTGGTGGGAGTTAGTACAAATCCAACTATTTTTTCCACTTTAAAGTTAAACATCCTTCCCACTGTTGCAAAGATCTTTACAAATGAAGATGTTTTTCCAGACCCACAAATCAGAGGACTTAGGATTGAAAAGTTCGAAGGGCTCATGATTCCAATGCTTTACTCTAAGAACTCTTGAAAGTAGATGATCTACCATAATTTGATATTTCAAATTAGGCTCCCTAAAACACTTAAAAAGCTTGTTTCTGAGCAATTGATATGTTTTTGTTATATTTTTACTTAATTTCTGTTATTAGCTTTAATAAGGGGATTAGTGTGCTTTTTATTACTTTTGAAACCCAAAATGGCCAAATGCGCCATCATGGACCTAATGGTTGGTTGGTGTTGTAAGGAGTCATTGGTGGCCCGAATGTTAGTGAAAACATCGCTTAGAAGGAGGGGTGTGATATCAAATCTTTGAAGTTGTAATACCGTCGACAGTGTTGAATTGAATAGGATCGAGGTTTTTCTTAGTGGTATCGCAATACCTAGCTCCCAAGGACTTACCCTATTTTAAGACTGGAGTTGCTATCGCGATACCTGGCCCTGTGTATTGTAGCATCACTTGAAAGGAGAAAAAAAAGGACCAGAAGGGTAGTCCTCGTCTAACATGTCCCCCAATAAAAAAATACACACTTAGGGGCAAATTGTTCAACAAAGTTGGGTCTGATATTTGCTAAAAAAGGCCAAAATATTGGCTTGAGAGAGAAAACCACTTAGACACTAGACTTAGCTTAGCTTTCTTAAATTTTTCATCTTTTTTAAGATTTAGTTTTCTCATCTCTTCTCCATAGCTTAGGTTTAATTTTCCTGCACATTTTCTTGTCTTTCTTAGTTCCATAGTTGGTGGTTAAGTTATTTATTACTATAGCTAAGTTTTATTTACTTGGTTAATCCTTCAAACTCTTTTGTATTTACATTTTAATCCTAGTTTAATGTTAATCAATTTTCTTTAATTTTCTTTGTTAAAAATCACTCTTTTAATGTTCTTGTTTACTTTTCTTGCTGTCATTGTTGTTGTATCCAAGGTTTTGTTGGAAAATTTAGGTTTTTATTTATTTTTTTAGGTTTTAAGTTAATGTTATTTTCATTTGATTTCTTACTGAGAATGGGTTTCAATATGAGTAGGAGTAGCTCAATATTTAGGGGCTAGATGATGGAAATGTTAGGAAATTGATTTTTGAGTTTGGGGACTAAATTGAAACACTAGACTAAATCTAATAGACTTAAAAACTTAAGGCTAACGCCCCTAAAGGAAAATCAAGATAAGTGAGACTGAAATGAGATTTTATTGGGCACCAATTTGGTAAGTCTCGGGTTAGTCAGTGAGGTCAAGAGATAAACCAGACTAATTTGTCTAATTTGGCAAAGTTAAGGTCGAGATGTAAAATGGAGCCATTTTAGGAGTAATAGCAACTTAGATCCCTAATTCGGTAGTCAACAAACCACATGAAAAGCAACCAACTGTTCCTTGTTATCATATTACTCATATTTGATAGTTGCGTAGTTTGTCGTCTTTACAATTTAGTCCTTTTCGAATTTTAGTTAGTTAGTTAGCACAATTAAACTCTTGAATGGCTTGTAGTACTATAGTGTATAACGAGTAGTTATTTAGACTCTTTAATTGCATGTTTGTCGCTAGAATTCACTTAATTGCCAACTCATTTGGGTTCGATCCTCAAACTACTCCTGTACCCCATTGTAAAAATAAATTACAATTGACCTGTCACACTTGCAGCTACCGCACTTAGTATTCGATTGATTGTTGTTATTTGTGTTGATTTCTCTCGTTTTCTGCAAGGACGATGAGAGGCGGTCAGTAAACAATTCTTATCCATTACAATTCACCAGGACACTTTTAAAAGAAAGGCTTTGTTAAAGATTTTGGTCTTACGAATACCCAAGCCCCCTTAGGAGATAGATGCAGATAGGGTGTCCCAATTTTAAGGGTGAAGTTTCTTGGTATTAGAATCATGACCCCGCAAGAAAGCTTTAGTTCTCATATCAATTTTATCACAGATATTTGATAGGGGTTTAAAAATAGAAAGAGGGTAGAGTGAAAAGGAAAAAATTGTAAATTTAATAAGAGTAAGCCTTTCGGTAGATGATAGTCATTTTGATTTCCATGAAGCCAATTTAATGTTGATCTTGTCCAATAAACTATGAAAGAAGTATTTGTTCCTTTGAATTCTTCCCAGTTTAAGTTCCAAATACTTTCTAGGAAGGTCAACTTTTTTGGCATTAAAAATGCAACCAAACCATATTTTCACTTGAACATTTGTCAAAGGGCTGAGAAAGATTTTAGATTTGGTGGAGTTGATTTGGAGACTCGAGAGAGAGCAAAATTTCATAAGTAAAGATTTAAAAGATCTGCGTACCTAAACAGAAGCATTGAAGAATATATAGAAGTCATCAACAAAGAGAAGATGATTTATAGAAGGTATGTTTTTAAAAATTTTATTATCATGAATAAATCTATCTGATTAAGCTTTTTGGAGCATGAGAGAAAGAATGTTCATATAAAGAACGAAGAGATAGGGGAGAGATGGTCCTCTTGGCCCAAACCCCTTTTAGGACAGAAGCCTTTTGAAAGAGAATCATTAACAAGGACATGATAGGAGGCAGTGGAAATGCATTGGTAAATAAGATTGATTCAATTTTGATCAAAGCCCATGAATTCAAGAATAGAGTGCAGGAAGTCTCAATTAAACCTATTAAAAGCTTCACACATGTCAATTTTAAAAGCAACAAGAGAACCTTTTCCTTTTGTTTTTCTTCTAAATAAGTGAAAAATCTCTCTAGGAATATTAATATTACCATAAATGAAGTGCCCAAAAATAAATGCATTTTGAAAAGGAAAGGTTGGAAGAACATGTTGGAAAAAATTCAGTTTGAAAATGATTTTCTTACACACAAAAAATAAAAATTTTGAAAACTGACCCCGTTTGTGAATTTATATCAATCAACCCTAAAATAAAATCGTAACTGAGTTTTCAGATAGATGAATCCTTGTCATTTTTAACTTTCAAGCAAACAAAATTCTTTGTTGTTCTCATACCATGAATTGCTTCGAGTGTGGGCTCATACAATTCGAATCAAACACAAAAATAGAAATAGTTTTCTTTTCTTTTTGAGTGAAAACAAAAATTCTCTTCTCAAATAGAAAATGGTAGAATTCTTATTTTAAAAAATATATTTAATTCTTAGAGAATAAAAGTCTCTCTATTTTTTAGCAGAATAACGATATCCGAAAGTTGTGTTAATAGCCTACCGTCGCCATCCATTTATAAGGGGAGAAGGTAGAACCCTTATTAAATTAGAGAAGTTTATTTCAAATAGAAAAACACTTCCTACTCAGAGTAGGATTAGGGTGGGCGACACACCCCTAGAATTCCTACTAGGGTTGTCGGCCCTTCATATTTCATAAGGGGATTTTGGGCCTCTCTCACATCGGGTCCAATTACGAATATTTCTTAGGCTTTTTGACCTAGTACTTTGTAATCTGATTCAACCCGATTTTGTTTTTCTATTTCCCAAAATAAACTTCAATATTTATATTAAATAATTTTCTCATCTCAATTTTACCCAGTAAATAACTTCCGAGAAAATATATTTAATATTTCACCATTCAACTTGTTTACTACGATTGTATGATTTATTTTCATTTTTGTGCTTTAAAATAGCTCGAAAACATAAACTTAATCTTACTTTCTTTTTTGAGAACTCCTTGTTCATTTATAAATAAATTCATTTCTCATTTCTCATTTCTCATTTTCATTTCCATTTTGGAGAAAACCACATTCATTTCCAAATGATTTCATTTTGAAGAAAACCTTAATCATTTCCAAATGTTTCATATTTCACCATTTCTATTCATTTTTGCTTATTTGATTCAACATGCAATTCATTTCTAGTTTCAAAGAGCTAGCGGAGGAATCGATTAGACATATGCAATTGAGGCTCAAATGATTTATAATTAAGTTTCAATTTTTCACCTATTAATTATAAATCCATTTAGTTATGAAGTCATTCCACTATAGTATCGTGATTGAACTCTCCCCAACAACATACCATTATGAAAGTAACTTGATCAATGCTCGTCTGATGACCTTGTCATAAGTGTGTCACCCTCATAGGATATCCTTAATCTCTTTGAGATAATATTCGTTCTCCCAATATGATCCTATTTTATCTCATGGTAATTATCACGTCTTCCTTCATAAAAAGTCAATCACTATCTATCACAAAGATGAACGACCCGTGGTCACGTTTACATTTCATCAATCATGTAACGCCAATGAGAGGGGATATCATTTACCCATGTCTCAGGTTATGAATTTCACTGTTGTGAATGATGCTACATATTATAAAAGTCGTACTGTATTGTACTGTATAAGAGTTGAATTCAAATTATGTGGAATCCGCAATATCTGTGTTGTATTGTATCATCTTTTGAAATTATTCTAAATCTGAGTTAATGTTATCTTGAGTTTATGGGATTCTATGTATAATACATTATCAATATGGGTTGTGCCATATTGAACCAAAATATATTTTAGACTATGAGTTTAATGGTATTTAGTTCTACGTAAGTATTCGGCAACGTATATGTACTCGCCCATGATGAATGTCTATGAACAACTATGTAAGATAAGTATACGTGTTAAGTTATGGTTTTTTGGAAGTGGGCTTTGAGGGTATGTACAGTTGGAAAGTGCATATGTGATAAAGAAATTTGTGAAATGTCTGATAGGATATTCAGCTAGTTAGATAAGGAAGATATGTGTAAATAAGAGTATGATAGTTGGTGTGTAAGGGTATGTTTAAACTATAATGGTATCCGACCGAAATAAATGGTTCAAAAAAATGGTTGGCACACAAAAGTTCCTATAAGAATATACAATATCTGTCAAGGTCATTCTGTGATAAAGCTCACTAAGTTCTCTTGAACTTACAAGGCTTGTTATTTATTTTCAGGTTTCGGAGGAGATTGCAATAGGAGGAATGATACCAGGGGTACGTTAAAGATATGACAGATTGGGTTATTATGCATATAGTGAAAAAGCAGTGTAGTTAAAGATACGTCTTATATGTCTATTTTTATTAAAGTTCTATATTGTAATGATTTGTATCAAGTTTGATGTAATAAACTAATTAAAATACTTCATTCATCTTTAGATGTTAAATATTTTATTTAAAATAATGAATAAGGTAGTTAAAGGAATGAGAAATTTGTAAACTGTTTTGTTAAATTGCAAAGTATTGTGTAAAAGTAATACCCAAGATTCAGACCTAGCAAATTGAGTCGGGTTTAGGGCGTTACATGCTTGGTTCTTTAAGAGCACCAATTTGAAAGAAAATGTTCTTAATATTAGAGGTAATAAAGGGCTTGCTGAGGTAGTCAATGCCATTTTGGGAGAGGCAAGGTACATTTAAATCCCTTAGGCAATCAAGAAAGGTCATTCTATTAACCCCAGCAGGACAACAATAGAGATTTTCAAAATAATTGAGAAAACTTGTTTGACAATCGTGGGTTTATCCACCCAAATGTTGCAAAAGGGGTCGTGAATACCTTCAATTTTGTTCACAACTCTTCTTTTCTTAGTAGTAAGATGAAAGAATTTTGTGTTCCTATTTCCTAAAGAGTGCCACTATAGTCTAGACTTATGCAACCAATGAAGTTGTTCTTGTTCCTCAAGTTGTACAAGTTCATCCTAATCATTTTTTCCCGATTAATGGAATTATTAGAAGGGATCTTAGATTGAGTTGCCATAAGGTCATTTTCCAAGTCCTTTTTCCTTTTGTTAAAGTCATCGAAAACATCTTTATTCCATTTCCATAAGGAAGAGCTTGTGATTTTCAGCTTGGCCAACAACTTAAAAGCCAAAGATCCCTCTTTATGTGCATTCCAAGTCTTTTTTATCACTTTCTTGCGTTGTGGATGAAGGTCCACATAGCTTTGAAACAATAAGGTCTTTTCTGAAAATAAATATTTTTGTTAATGCATACTCTCATTGGACCATGATCAAAGAAAGCGACAAGGAGATTGAGAACAAAAATGTTGAAGCAACCATTGAAACAATGATTGTTGGTAAATGTAACACCCCTTACCCGTAGTCAACACCGAAATAGGGTACGAGGCATTACTAGAACCTATAAGCTTGTAAACGTATTTAACCGAGTTATAAATTTCATCTAAATTAAAATTTTCAAAATT
>JABFAF010270713.1:0-19647 GCA_013677275.1 Gossypium schwendimanii | reverse complement strand
CGGAGTGGTGTGTTGGCTGGATTGGGATGGGTTGCATTATTGCACTGTACTGTTACTGTATTGGGCTAAGGCCCACATTGTACTGTGATTGTATAGGGCTCAGGCTAGACTGATACTACATGATTACTGATTGACTGTTAGGGGATTACACACTGAGTTTCGTGAACTCACCCTCTCTTTTTAATTGTGCAGGTAATCCTAAACCTTAGGCGATTTGGTGCTGCGAGATACTCGGAGGTGGCCACACAACTGCTGCTGTTCATGCTTGCTTTTATTTTAATTTAAATTATAAGTTGGGTTTTTTTTTGTAATAATGCCTTTGAGTTGGTTTAAATTTTTGGTTGGGCTTTTACTTACATATTTTAAACTGCTAGATAGGAGAAGATGACATTTTAAAATAATTACTGATTTCAAAGACACAAGTTTTAAGCAAAGAATTTAACAAGCTTTAGTGATTTTAGACCAACTTATTAAAATATTATCAGATAATAAGACAAACGTTTTGTCTAGTTGATTTGTTAATTAAATAATAAAGGGGTTTATCTTAAGGAACAAACTTTTGCCAAAGAGTTAAATTTTCGAAAGACAATTTAATGTGACATGTTAGATTCGACCATAACGCCTAGGCCGAGTTTGGGGTGTTATATTTTCCTTGGAAATGTATAAATCGGGTTTGGGGCATTATGAGTTTGGTATCAGAGCCTAGGTTAAGTCGATTCTCAGAGAAACTGAAGGTGGCGTCACACCCCTATAATGCATAGTACACCTCTGGCATAGTATTTAATGTTTCATACGAAGATAATATCTCTTTTGTAGTGAGAAAAGAAACATGTTTGATAGTTTAAGGGAAGGAATGGGTGAGGAGATGGAAAGCCATTTTCCCACCTAGGAACAGGCTACAACTACTAACAACAACAATGTTAGGAATGAAGGAAACACATTTAAAAACATGTTTTTCGCTATGATGACCCAACTATTTGACCAGTTTATGGGGAATGAACAAGAATCCCAACCATAACGGCCTCGAAACCTTCCTCAACCATAACCTGATGTGTTTCTACCAGTTCATCCCGTGCCATCTACACTTGTGATGGCTCTTCCTAAAGCCGATCCTATTTAGGGGATTAGGAAAAGAGGCACCAAGGAATTCCTTGGTGATAAGGGAGATGACCCTCTGGGGGTTGAGCAGTGGTTGTCTCGTCTGTGTAAGGTCATTAAGGAATTAAAGTACAATCACGAAGATAGTCTTAGATGCTTCATGTATTTTCTGGAAAGAGAATCATACCAATGATGGGAATCCTTGGTTAGTGTTATCCCTGAACACATGGTTGATTGGGAATTCTTCCTTGAAAAGTCCAGAATGAGGTATATAAATCAGATGTTTTCCAAACATTGAAGAAATACTTTTTATATTTGAAACAAGGCAGGATGTCCATTTTGGAGTTTGAGTGCGAATTCCTCTGACTTAGTAGATATGCGAAGAAATTTTTTCCAACAAAGAAGGAGATATGTGTCAAGTTTGAATGGGGACTAAGAGATGAAATTCATGCTCTTGTGCCAGCCTCCAAATGCAAGACTTTGGTAGAGATAAAGACCGAAGCTTACAAAATGGAATCCATTATTAAGGACATGAGTAAGAACTTCGAAAAAGAAAGAATGAAAAGAGGAAAATCTAGTCCTTCACATCCATCCAGTTTTAAGAAACCAAAGGACCGAAATTTTTTAGCTTTAGGGAAAGACTCATAGTTCACTGGCTACAAACATGAAGGATTCAACACAACAGCAGTGTGTATGGCCAGTTTTAGAGGTCTCCGAATGGAAAAAGGAGAATATAACTATTGTGGAAGGAGTCACGGTGGTGAATGCAGAAAGAAATTAGAGGCTTGCTTTGGTTGTGGATCTAGAGACCACCTAGTTAAAGATTACTCATCTAAGCTTAAGTTTAGTATGAAGCAATCTGTTTCAAGCCCACAGAAGTTACAAAATAAGAGAAGATCAAATATGGCTTCCAATTCCAGCTTAGTGCAAGGATCACAAAGAAAGAACTATAGAAGACAAGTTCAAGTGCATCGGTTTGTACTTATGTGATGAAGGCCAAGGAAGATGTTGACTTACCTGAGGTTATAACTGATAATTTTTCTTTTCTAGACAATTATATTTATGCTTTGATTAACCTTGGGTCTACACATTCTTACATATGTACTAAGGTCATTGAGGATCTTAGTCTTGAGGTAGAGTATTTTGAGACGAACATGTTGGTAACAAATCCCTTGGGGCAAAGTATAGTAGTGAATAAATTAATCAGGAATTGTCTTTCGCTTTTAGGAGCATATGTTTTTGGCAGACTTGCTATTTCTAAGCTTCCATGGGTTTGATGCCATCTTGGGATTAGATTGGCTAACTAGGCATAATGTTATGGTTCTTTGCTGATCTAGAAGTGTACACCTTGCATGCATTAAGGGTAAATAAATATTGTTGTTTGGTAAACAACAAGAACTGACGAACAAAATTATTTTTGCGGTGTCCGCCAGGAAACTTATTGTTCAAGGCACAGATGCCTATCTGGCATATATCTTGGATACGCTCGAATCCAAAAGTGAAATTAGCCAAGTACCGATAATAAGAGAATTTTTGGATGTGTTTCCTAAGGAATTGCCTGGTATGCCCCCTAAAAGAGAGATAGAGTTCTTGATAGAGTTGGAACCAAGGATAGCCCCTATACCATACTCGCCCTATAAAATGGAATTGTTAGAGCTTAAGGAATTAAAGGAACAGTTGCAAGACTTGTTGAGTAAGGTTTTTATTAGGCCTAATGTGTCACCTTAGGGTGCATTGATTTGTTTTTAAGAAGGATGGATCTATGCACCTGTGTATAGATTACCGCCAGTTGGACAATTTCATAGTAAAGAACAAGCACCCCTACGCAAGATTCAAAACTTGTTTCATAAGTTAAGTGGGGCTTCAGTTTTCTCTGAGATAGATTTAAGGTCAGAATATTATAGATAAAAATCAAGGATGATGATGTGCCAAAAATAGCCTTCTAATCTAGATATGGTCACTATGAGTTTTTGGTGATGCCATTTGGGTTAACGAATGTGCCAGCAATATTCATGGACTTGATGAATAGGGTATTCTGACCTTAGATCAATTTGTTGTAGTTTTATTGATGAAGTACTGTTTTATTTTAGGAATGAAAGGGATCATGAGAAGCATTTAAGAATTGTGTTGAGGACCCTGCGTGAACATCATTTATATGCAAAGTTCAACATATTTAAGTTCTGGCTGAAAGAGGTGCACTTCGTGGGACAAATTATTTGGTGGATGGTATCATGGTAGACCGTGCTAAGTTAAAGGCAGTTCATAGCTTCCTGGGGTTAGTTGGATACTACAGTAGGTTTGTGAAGGGTTTCTCGATAATAGCATCACCTCTCACCAAGTTGTTGAAAAAGAAGCAAAAATAGTCCTGATTGAATATTTGATGTTAGCACAATCAGAGCCTGGTGTTGTGTACACAATTTATACTGATGCCTCTCTAAATAGGTTAGGATGTGTCCTTATATAGAAAATAAAGATCATAGCTTATGCATCGCACCAACTGAAACCTCACAAAAAGAATTACCCTACGTATGATCTGGAATTAGTAGCAGTGGTCTTAGCACTGAAACTCTGGAGGCACTATCTTTATGGGGAAATATGTCACATTTTATTTGACCACAAAAGTCTTAAAATCCTTGATAACCTAGAAGGATCTGAATCTACGCCAAAGAAGATGGCTGGAATTGTTGAAGGATTGTGATTTGATCATTGAGTATCACCTTGGGAAAACAAATGTCATGACAGATGCTTTAAGCAGGAAGACTGTAGCAGCCTTGTTGTCCCTTCAAGCTAAGATGACCATGTTTGATGATGGAGCCTTACTGGCGAAGCTAGTTGTGAAACAAATTTCTCTCTCTCTCTGATATTAGAAGAATAAATGAAGGATGCCCAATGTGATAGGCTTAAACAAAGGATGTTGTCTGGTAAAGCAATGAACTTCAGTGTAGGCAATGATGGTGAGCTCAGGTTCAGGAACATGTTATTTGTACGTGTGGGAAATAGGCTGAGAAAAGAGTTGTTAAGGGAAGCTCACCATGGAACTTTCTCACTCCACTCTGGTAGCATCAAGATGTATAGAGATTTGAAGGACTCCTATTGGTGGTTGGGTATAAAGAAGGAAATTCCAGAGTATGTTTCAACTTGTTTGACTTGTTAGAAGGTTAAGGGTAAACATCAAGTTCCTTCTGGAAAGCTGTATCCTTTGGAAATTCACAAATGGAAATGAGATAAGATCACCATCGATTTTGTTTCGGGTTACCCTTCAGTCCATCCAAGAAGAATGTTGTCTGGGTGGTAGTTGATCAGTTTACCAAGTCAGCTCATTTTCTTGAAGTGAATAACACTTATTCCTTGAAGAAGTTAGTTGAATTGTATATTGCTGAGATAGTCCACCTACATAGGGTAGCTTCGTTTATAGTGTATGATAGAAATTCGAGGTTTACTTTAAAGTTTTGGGATCATTTACACCAATCTTTAGGAACCAAGCTGAAATTTAGCATCGCGTTTCACTTCAGATTGATGGCTAATCGGAAAGAGTTATTTAGGTCTTAGAGGATATGATGCATTACTGTGTGATTGATTTTGGGATAAATGTCGCTTGTGAATATGATATGTGAATTGTACAAGTATACACGTCAAATCAAGTAATAAAGTGATGAGTGAGTATCGTTCCCACGAGGATTGCATTAAGGCACAAAAGCGGTCAAGTTATTATAATAAAATGTAATTAATGCTATGGCAAAAATATGGTAAATATGCAGTGGCAATTAAAAGGAATAGTAATGTATGCAATATGTGGAATTAATGAATACTTGGAAATGCTGTGGCAAAACGAGAGTAGAAATGTAATGGAAATTATGAGAATTACTATGGGAATATTATGTAAATAAATAACCAGTAATGATGTGGAAAAGATACTATGGCAAAGAATAAAAGGTTTTACGGTGTTGGTTTGAAAGGTCAGGATTACCCATAATCGACCCTTACTATCAATAATGCCTTGGCAAAATCATATCTAGTTTACTGCATAGAAGAGTTCTAAAATGACATGCCTCTCGTGAAAGCAAAACCTCAAGTTGCTTTAGGTTATTAGTTGAATACCTTGTGATTGTAGCAGCATTGAAGAATATCTTTAGTTGCAGGGCGCCAGCGCGTGAAGATTTTTCTATTTTAGAAGTACTCCTTATAAGATGAGAGAACCGTAAAAATGTGAACTTTATGAGAAGTGGGAAACATGAAACAGTTGAAGAAAATAAAAATAAATAATGATGGTAGTTTTTAGGAAATGAGAAACGTGAGGCAGAAGGTTATGACGTGGAGAAAAAGTTAAAACCGAAAAAGACTTTTGGGGAGGGAAATGAAAAAATAGAGCCCTACATTGTGGGCTTCATACTTTGGGTTTCCCAATATTCACTAAATGCAAGTGCCTAAAAATATTTCCATTGGAATTTTCTAACTAGTCAACTCTTTCATTAACACCTCATCATTCAGTTTGTCATGGCATAACATTTCCTTGTAATGTTGAGGCAAACTGCTGCTCTCTATACACTAACAAATCCTGCTTCTTTTATTTTGCTCCTATTCATAATATTTAAAAAAAATGAAATTGTATTAAAAATAAAGAGAAAAAATAAAAATAGAAATGGGAAATAAAATGGAAAAAACTACTTATTAACAAAAAATTCAAACATCACGAAGGCTAACGCTTTGCTTGTCATGCTCTCTAGGATCTCCCCAATAATGCTTCAAGCATTGTCCATTAACCAGGAATGTAGCCCCTGGTCTTAGGCCTTTAACAATAATAGAACCATGCGAATACACTTAAATTACTTCAAAAGGTCCTGTCCATCGAGACCTTAGCTTACTAGGAAATAATTTGAGCTTGGAATTAAACAATAATACCTGTTGTCCATGTTTAAATTGCTTTGGTAAAATTCTGGCATCATGCCACTGGTTGGTCTTTTCCTTATACAAATGAGCATTCTTATATGCTTGTGTATGAAACTCTTCCATCTCATTCAATTCTAGCAATCTCTTGTCACCAACAGTAGCCCAATCCATGTTCAGCTTCTTAATCGCCCAAAACACTTTATGCTCGAGTTCAAAAAGTAAATAACATGGCTTACCATAAACAAGTTTAAAAGGTGACATCCCTAGTGGTGTTTCAAATGCAGTTCAATATGCCCATAGAGCTTCATCCAATCTAGTAGATCAGTCCTTTCGAGATGGATTCACTAGTTTTTTCCAAAATTTGTTTTCTCTACTAGAAATTTTAGCTTGGTCATTCATCTGAGGGTGATATGTTGTGAAATTCTATGTTTCACCCCATACCTGAGCAAGGCATTGGCCATTAGTTTACAATAAAAATGGGATCCTTCATCATTGATAATGGCTCTTGGTGTACCAAATTGTGTGAAAATATTCTTATGAAAAAATTTCAATACCGACCTAGCATCATTAGAGGTTAGCGCTACTGCTTCTACCCACTTAGAAACATAGTCTACTGCCAAAGTATGTATAGCTTGCCCATAGATGGTGGAAATGAACCAGTAAGGTCTATTCCCCATACATAAAGCAATTCAATCTCTAATATACTTTGCAACGGCATTTCCTATCTCCTAAACACATTTCTTGTTCTCTGAAATGGTCACATGACCTATAAAATTCATGAGCATATTTAAATAAACTTGGCCAATAGACTTCTGACTGGAGTACCTTGGCAACTGCTTTCATCTCTCCAAACTGTCTTCCATATGGGGCTAAATGACAATATTGTAAAACACTATACATCTCATCGTTGGGGATGCACTTCTGAATTATTTGATCTGCACAATGCTTTAATAGAAGTGGTTCATCCAAATAGTATTGTTTGACATCATGAAGAAATTTTTGTTTTCTTTGAGCATTGAAGTCAAGTGGCATTACACCATTTACTAAGAAGTTTACTAAGTTGGCATACCAAGGTAATGCATTGGCAATGAGCACCTATTCATCTGAGAATTCTTCCTTAATATATTTCTTGCTTTCATCTTCATTCCTCGATTCTATTCTTGTCAAATGGTCAGCCACTTGATTTTCATTTCCCTTCCGATCTCTAATTACTAAATCAAACTCTTGTAACAAGAGTATCCACCAAATCAATCTCAGCTTGGTATCATTTTTTCATACCAAGTACTTGATAGCTGAGTGATCTGTGTAGACTATGACCTTTGTTCCTATTAAATAAGAAAGAAATTTGTCGAATGCAAAGACCATTACCAGTAATTCCTTCTCCGTAGTGGTATAATTAAGCTATGTCTCTGTCAACATCCGACTAGCATATTATATTACATGTAGTACATTCTTTCTCTTTTAACCCAAAACTGCTCCCACAATATAATCACTGGCATCACACATAAGTTCAAAGGGTAATGTCCATTCTGGAGCAACCACAATCGGTGCTGCTACAAGTTGCTTCTTGAGTTCCTCGAAAGCTTACAAACAATGATCATCAAAATTAAAAGGTTTATTCTATTCAACTAAAGTACACAAGGGCTTCGAGATTTTCAAAAAATCCTTAATAAATCTTCTGTAAAATTTTGCGTGTCCTAGAAAACTTCTAATACCCTTAACATTGGTGCGCAGTGGAAATTTTTCAATCACTTCTAGTTTTGCTCTATCCACTTCAATTCCTCGCTGTGACGCCCTATGTCCTAGGACAATGCCTTCACAGACCATAAAATGACATTTCTCCCAGTTTAATACTAGATTTTTTTCTTCATAACGACATAAAACCATCTCCAAATTTCTTAAGCAATCTTCAAAATCATTTCCAAACACGGAGAAGTCATCCATTAAAACTTCAAGGAAATTTTCCACCATGTTTGAGAATATGGCCATCATGCAGCAGTGGAAAGTTGTGGGGGCATTACATAACCTCAATGACATCCGCCTGAATGTGAAAGAACCATATGGACATGTGAAAGTTGTTGTCTCTTGATCTTTAGGTGCTATGGAAATCTTATTATATTTTGAATAACCATGTATGAAGCAATAAAAGGCCTTACCTGCTAATTTGTCCAACATTTGATCGATGAATAGCATAGGGAAATGATCCTTCCTAGTTGCTTTGCTAAGCCTACGGTAGTTGATTCGCACTCTCCATCCCATAACAGTACGAGTCGGTATGAGCTCATTGTTGTCATTACTTACTAACATGATACGCCCTTTCTTGGGTACACATTGCATAGGACTTACCCACGAGTTGTTAGAAATTGGGTAAATAATGAGAGCATCAAACCACTTTATAATTTCTTTCTTAACAACTTCCAAAAAAATTTTGTGCATACAAAATGTAGGGCTAATTCCCTTTATATCAGCAATGATCTAACCCAGTGCTATTTTAGATCGCCGTAACACTCTAACAACCTTTCCTCTTGCTCAGGTGTTAACTTAACATAAATTACAACTGGCAAAGTACTGTTATTTCCCATATACTCATATTTCAAATGTTGTGGCAGAGGCTTTAACTCTAAAATTAGAGATTCCTCTACAGATGGTTTAGGAGGCATAAAAGATCGTTCTGATAAATCCAAGGATTCAAATTTCTTCCCTGGCCTATCCAT
This sequence comes from Gossypium schwendimanii, assembly GCA_013677275.1. Classification (NCBI taxonomy): domain Eukaryota; kingdom Viridiplantae; phylum Streptophyta; class Magnoliopsida; order Malvales; family Malvaceae; genus Gossypium; species Gossypium schwendimanii. The sequence goes on along the minus strand of JABFAF010270713.1, from coordinate 10,948 downwards.
ATCTTCTGGGCTTCCATAAATTCACCAAGCTTTTCAAAACTTATTGTGTCACCTTGCTTCATCAAATCGTCTTCACTATCAGAATTGCTGTCGCAAAATTTTACGAATTCGTCCACTGCTGCTTCTGTCAAATCAATGGTGTGACATTCCTCATTCTCATCTGCGCATTTTAACGCATTAAACACATTAAAAGTAACCTGCTGATCATTCACTCTCATGGTTAGCTCGCCTTTTTGTACATTAATTAAGACCCTGCCAGTAGCAAGAAATGGTATTCCAAGAATAATTTGTACATCATGGTCAACTTCACATTCTAAAATAAGAAAATATGTAGGAAAGATGAATTTATTCACCCTTACCAATACATCTTCAATTTTACCTTTTGGATGGGCGTAAAATTGATCAGCCAATTGCAACGCTATTGTGGTAGGTCTCACTTTCCCAATTCCTATCTTCCTAAAAATAGACATAGGCATTAGATTTATACTTGCTCCTAAATCACATAATGCTTTTCCTACATACTGATTTCCAATTTTACATGGGATAGTGAAACTCCTTGAGCCCTTTAACTTTGGTGGTAACATATTCATCAACATTGTTATGCACCCTTCGATGAGAGAAACAGTCTCAAATTCTCCCGACCTGCATTTCTTCGACATTATATCTTTTATGAATTTCACGTAATTGGTCATTTGCTCCAAATCTTCGACTAGTAATATGTTAATATGGATTTGCTTCAAAACCTCCAAAGATCTTTTAAATTGAGCATCCTATTTTGAATTATGGAATCGCTGTAGAAAAGGTAGGGGCTGTCAACCTTCAGGTTTGTGATATTGTTTTGTTGTGGCATTTTTGTTGGCAACATGATTTGATTTTACCATCACATTTTCCTGCTTATCCTTATCAGATGTTGTATGCTTTTTAGATGGTTCTGGGATCTTTACCTTATTGTTACTTGCATTATCCTCTCCTACCGCAACATCATGAACAACATCACTAAACTAAGTCCAACTTCTAAGGGTAACTGCTTTACAATGCTCCTTACCTTGTGTTCTTGAATTCTCAGTATCACTCAACCAGGCTCCTTGTGGTCTCGAATTTAAAGCATTAGTTATTTGCCCTACTTGATTTTCAAGTGCTCGTAGCCTGACTCTGAATTACAGCATCATTCTCAGCCATATATTCCTTTAACAAAACTTCAATGGAAGTAGGAGATGATGCTTGACCATATCGGGTATTTTGCCTCAGCATAGGTTGAACATAACCAGGCGGATTGACATTCTGTATTGTGACATTATTAAATTCCCTACATCCTGATTACTCTAAATGAAATTAGGATGTTGCTTCCACCCTGAATTGTAGATGTTGGAATATGGATTTTTATTTTGATTGGAATTACCCATATAGTATATTGATGCTGGATTTGATTGGTATTCGTCAAACACATTATTTTCCCTATAATAAACACATGACAATTCTGATGATTTCATCTCATGGACTACAGTTGGATTTTTCATGGTTTTAATCATATTAGCTAGACTACTTGGGCCGTTAACGAAGTGATTGCATCAAGCTCGATGGTATCGACAACTCTCTTACTCGTCCCAACTCTCGTGGTCGGATACTGATAATCGTTGTTGGCAATCTTTTCCAAGATCTTGTATGCATCATTATATGTTTTGTCCAACAAAGTACCATTAGCAGAGGCATCAACAACTATCCTTGTGTATGCATTCTAGTGCTGGAATCCATGCATTAGACATTTTCGAATTAACTCCTTAAATCGTTCTCAAGCTTTACATAACATTTTGTCCTCCATCTACCGAAAAACATAATATCATTTCTTAAATTGGCTTTCATAGTAGGCAGGTTATACCGTAGCAAGAATCTTTTGTAAATATCATTCCATGATGCCACTGTTCTCGATGGCAAAGCATTCAACTATGCTCTTTCTCAATCTCTTAAAGAATATGGAAACAACTTAAGCTTCGAGGCATCTTCAGAAACACCCTACTGTTTGAAAAAATAACATACTTTTAGAAAAAATCTTAAATGTAATTGTGGGTCTTCAATTGGAAGTCCACCTAACTGTCTTATGATCTGTAACATCTGGAACATTAACGGTTTCAACTTGAATTGCTAAGCATGTATGGCTAGTTTGACTATCCTTGGATTCAAATCATCCAGCATTAGGATGACATGCTCTCTAATTTGCCTATCTCGTTCATCCACTACATGTCCAACAAGAGGATTTTCATTGTGAGCATTTGGGCTACCATTAAAATCTTTCCTGTTTCCAGCAATTTTTCTCAATTGTTTTCTCTTTCTCCTCAAGGTTTTGTCAATCTCTGGATCAAAAAGATTTTCTATGTTAGTAGAAATGCCTCTTCTCATGCACTTATAGCAAACCTGTAAGAAGTAAATACACTAAGTTAAATAAAACTACTAAGTACAATAACCAAACTAAATTTCACCAAATTGTCGATCCCAGAAAATGACGCCAAAAACTTGTCTAGTGTGAATATGATATGTGAATTGTGCAAATACACACGTCAGATCAAGTAATAAAGTGATGAGTGAGTATTGTTCTCACGAGGATCAGATTGAGGCAAAAAAGTGGTCAAGTTATTATAATAAAATTCAGTTAATGCTATGGTAAAGCTATAATAAGTATGCAGTGACAATTAAAAGGAATATTGATGTACGCAATATTTGGAATTATTGAATACTTGGAAATGTTATGGAAATATGAGAGTAGAAATGTAATGGCAATTATGACAGTTAGTACATGAATATTATGTAAATAAATAACTAATAATGATTTGGCAAAGATACTATGGCAAAGAATAAAGGTTATACAATGTTCATTTGGAAGGTCGGGATTACCCAGAATTGACCCTTACTATCAATAATGCCTTGGCAAAATCTTATCTACTTTACTGTATAGAAGAGTTCTAAAATGACCTGCCTCTCGTGAAAGCAAAACCTCAAGTTACCTTGCCCGTGTCTATAGGCTTTTTAGATATCTTGCATGGTTCCTTCTGTATGATCATGATTTTATGTATAGATTTGACTATAAGTTTCTATCGAATACTTGCTCATTTCATTTCATTTTAATCAACCAATCCAACCTTTTCGAAATTAGAATCTGTTTATAAGTATACGAACAGTCTTCTATGTCTAGAGATTGTTTGCATTTTGATTAAGAAATAAGAACAATCAAACAAAAAAGTAAAGTAAAGTAAAGATATACTGCAACCATAAAAATAGTTAAGGTTTCATCGGAAGTAATCCTATTCCTATGAGATTTAGTTCATGGGCTGGGAAATAAAATTCCAAACCAAAATATTATCCGACATTCTGTTCAACTACTTCAATTCAATCTTTTGAAGGAACACTAATGGAAATAACAGAAGAAGTTTGGGAAATAGCTTTTGCTTACCCAGTCAACACTTTGGCAGCACAGCGTCCTGTGATGGCTAAGAAGGACTACCTTCGACTTCCAGTCCTTTTCCAACACAGTCCAAGTCCTAGTGTAATATTAAAAATGCTAAATAAAATGTCCTAAAATGTAACAGAATGTAATTAAGTATAAGCAATTAGCTAGGACTAAATTCATGAAATATAACTCTTTTCAAGAGTTATCAATAAACTGGGAGAAGTATGTTTCTCTGGTAGAATTCGCCTATAATAACAGCTACCACGCCATCCTGAAGATGTCTCCATCCGAAGCCTTATATAGTAGGAGGTTTAAAACACCTACATATTGGATAGAATTGAGCGAGAGAAAGGTAGTGGGTCCATACTTGGTGTGTGAAATAGAAGAGAGAGTTATGGTTATTCGTAGTCACTTAAAAGCAGCATAGGTCCTAAAGAAATCGTATGCAAATTTGAAAAGGAATGAAATCTATTTTGAAGTAGGGGATATAGTATTTTCGAAGGTTTCCCCATGGAAAAAGATTAAATGTTTTGGTCAAAGGGGAAAATTGAGTCCGAGGTTTGTACGGTCGTATGATGTTTTGGAAAAGGTTGGACCAGTGGCATACAAATTGGCTTTACCTCCTAAATTATCAAAGATCCACAATGTGTTCCATGTATCAATGTTAAGAAGATATAGATCCAATCCTGATCATGTGATACAGATTGATGAACTTGAGGTTGAACTAAACCTGTCTTACGAGGAAGAACCCAACTGTATTCTAGCCAAAGAAGTTAAGAAACTAAGCAATAAAGTAATTCCCTTGGTTAAGGTGTTATTGAAGAATCATAGCATTGAAGAAGCTACTTGGGAAAGAGAGAGCTTAATGAAAGATCAGTACCCTAAGTTATTTTCAGGTATGAATTTTGAGGACAAAATTTCCTAAGTGAGGGAGAGTAACATCCCGCCCGGAAAAACCCTAGTGTTTGAATACTTTTTATAGAATTAAGGCATTAGAGTAAATTCTGAGTAGATAGGTACTAAATTTGACTAATTATATGAGTCTATGGATGTGCCTTTGGGTGAAGTCTACATTAGGTAAGCTTGGTGGTTTGGTAGACTCTTCTAAAGAGTATATGCCACCCCATCTATCAGACGAAATGTTAAGCCCTTAGTGTTAAGACCGTAATTTGAAAAGAATCATATGCTTTATTATTATTTTATTATCCTTGTTGAACAATCTTGTTAGACGAACGAAAATTTGGTTTATATATGAAAAAGTTTCTGTAACCTGTCAGACTTGTTTTTATAAAGGGAGAAAAGTGCTTTGTCACAAAGAACAAGTGGTTTGAAGGAAAATCAAACTTATCCACTAAGTTTTTCGTTCCATGTATATTTGTATAAAGTAAGCTTTGGCTTCCTAATAAATTTTTATTCTTTCTTTGGCAACTATATATTCTTCCCAAACTTTCTCTAAATTTTTCTCTCGAGAAGTCCTAGACTTAAGACTTGCTTACAGATTCAGGTTCACTGTACTCAGCTAACTCTATCATCATTTGGTACATGGAAAATATCGATAAAACTCAAATTATTTTCATAGTTATTTACAGGCCCCTAGGATTTTATGCTTTAGGTTCAATTTGAGGTGTAAGGGAGGAAACTTCCAGATTCTGAGTTTCCTGTTAATTTTGTTTTTAAACTTGTTTAGTTTTTTTTGGTAAAATGATCTAATAAGTTATCTCTTTATATTATAGCTCAAGAAACTCTTGAAAAATCTCGTGATAAGGCGAGATTACTATCGTCTAATCTTGCTACATTTTTCTGGTGAGTTTCTTTTTGTTTCCATGTGTGTGTATTATGTTCTCATTTATGTTTGATTGAGGTAAGCACTCTTATTTTGTAAGATGATATATTTGTCTACGAGTAATAAAGGTTTGTGGTTATAAGTTTAATTTAATTGTTTGTGTAAATGGAGTAAAGGCCTTTCTTCATGTTTAAGTCAACACCCATTGTCTTTGGAATAAACAATATGAATTCAGTTATGAAAATGAAATCATGGCGATGCCTTCAATGAAATAAGCACTGAACTGGCAGATCGTGATACATGAGAAAGGGATTATGTAGCGTCTGGAAAGGCAAGACTTATTGTAAACCAGATTGGTAAATCATGATGGAACGAATGAAATGAATGCAAAGGCTTGAGCATGAACTTTGGTTTGGCTAGCACAAAATGGGTTAACTGCATGGTTGCATGTGCATAGTGTATGCACCAAAGGAAAAGTGTTTGTACTGTTTGTGTATGCTATTCGCCAATGGGCTAACTGTATGACTTGCTGAGTTGGAAAGGTTTATTGTTATTATATATATAGCTATTGAGATGTTTGCTCTGGAACTCACTAAATTCTTTGAACTTATTTAGTTACCTTTCCTTTTTAGGATCACTGTCAAAGTAAAGGATTCTTCGAAGACTACGCTAGAGGACATTTGTTTTGTGAGGTTTCTAAGTATTTTGTATTATTCATGGCATGGGGGTGGTGTCAGGATGGTGTCATTTTGAAGAATGAATTTTGTATTTTAAATTTATTCTTTTGAAATCGTTAATTCAATGAAACCTTAGTGAAGTGATTATGTTTCTGCAAAGTATCGAATTATTTACTTTGAATGATTAATATTTGTCTAATTATATTTATATGTATACGACGCTGTAGTTAAAAATATGTTTACACAAAATATGGTTTTAAGAGCTTCTAGTGGAGCTTTTATGTTTTTCATTTTCCTTGGAAATGTATAACCTTATTTATCTTTAATTTCGCAAAGGATTTACAATTCATATTTATTTGAATAGTATTTTTTATGAAAACCACATCTGTAAAAATTTAAAGGAAAATATTTTATGGCAATAATGCTCCAGTCTTGGGTCTTCCTTAAGGATCGGGTTTGGGACATTACATAGGGTTACACTACTAACTTCACTATAGAGGGCCAAATATCAGGTATGGAAAAGCTATAACAGTGCAGATATAGCTAAACTTAAAAGAAACCATATAAAGACAAGACATATTAAAAGGGATTGGAGTGTCTGGATGAATAGTGGATGTAGTAAAAATCGCATCTAAGGACAAACCCTAAGGATTTGTTTTGCTAAGACTCTTATAGCTAAAGACTTTTTTGGAAACATATGGAGGGCATAGGAATGTGAAACATGACTCATCTACTTCACTAGGGAGAGTGGCAGGCTATTGGACATTGTAACACCCCTAACCCGTATCTGTCACTAGAATAGGGTTACGGAGCATTACCATACAAATGGAACATTAATTCATTCATTTCATACATCAATGCAAACACAATTTAATTACATTCAATCATATACATAACGTCCCTTAATCGAGCCCTCAAGGCCCTAAAATTACTTTAGAATCAATATGGGACTAAATTGGAATCGTTTAAAAAGTTTAAGGAAAAGTTAGAAAATTTGGGCTGCAGGGGTCACCCGTGTGAGTCACACAGGCGTATGACTCACACGGCTGAGACATATGTCCATGTCTCAGGCTGTGTACTAATCGAAATACAGACACACAATCATGTCTCAGCTCATGTCCTTACCCGTGTAACTCTCTGAGTAGGGTCACATGGCCATGTCACACACCCGTGTGCCAGGGCGTGTCGCACGCCCGTGTACCAAGCAATGTGCTACCTAACTTGCATGCAATGAAACCTACATGAGACACACACTCGTGTCTCAAGCCATGTAATAATCGAAATTGGGACACATGGCCGTGTCCCAGCCCGTGTCCTTACCTATGTAACTCTCTGGGTAAGGTCACACGGCCGTGTCACACGCCCATGTGCCAGGCCATGTGCTACCTAACTTGCATGCAATGAAACCTACAGGGGACACACGGCTAAGTCACACGCCTTTCTCTCAAGCTGTATGGACCTAAAATGAACCTTAAACAAGAAGTTTACCATTTCGAGCTTACTTGGGCTCTAAGCAATCCATTTACCAACCAAATGACCTATTCAAAATGACATTTAAACACACCAAAACATGCCAAATAAACATCCTAAGTGCCTAACCAATGTATCCTCATTGATACCACAAGTATATATAATTACACAACAAAATAAAACATCAACTATCAAATCATCCATTCTAATACCTAACCAATGTACCAATCATGGTACCTTAACTATAACATACCATTGACACACATCATTCATATTTCCATTAGAACCTTACCTTAATCACATACATTATATAAGTTGGCAATTTACACATAATATCATACTTAGCATTTTACTTTTTCACGAAACATTAGTAATAAAACACAAAAGCCTATTACATGCCATATAATCTGAAACAAACATCCCAAAAACTACTGAATTAAGCTGGATAGTGTGACTTGAGTGCCGATTAAATCGTCCAACCTTTCGAGTATCTACAAGAATAGCAAATAACACAAAGCTAAATGAAGCATAGTAAGTTCGACGCATTAAAACAATAAATCTTACCGTAGTAAGTACAACAATTCAAATAATAATAAGCCAACCATGATTATTTCCTATCATTCACAACCTCAACCGATAAATCACCAACAATCATTTCAATACTCAATGTATATATAACAATTCTATCAAAATCATGAAACAAGATACCTTACCAAGATTTTCAATTCAATGAACGTCTTACGGATAGAAGTACATCGACAATCCAACCAAAATACACCAAATGCTTATAAGAGCCAATCCATCCAAAACACACCAATGCTCGTAAGAGTTAATCCCTCCAAAACACACCGATGCTCATAATAGTTAATCCCTCCTAAACATACCAATGCTCAAAAGAGCTAGTCCAACTGAAACACGCCAAAACAAAGAGTATAACATGAGAGTTTGCAACAAATGCTGAACCTCGATTTGCTCGGGAAACATATATACATAACTCCATAATCATCTCCACTCCAATACCCCATAACATGCCATTTCTCGACTGTACTCTATCTCTCGTTCAAACCGATCCAAACATCAATTTCAATAACATTTCACGATTAACCTTTCATCACCAATAATCAAATATATCTATTATAACATGTTATACAATTCAAAAATTCATATAGAATTTAAATTCTTAAATCATACGAACTTCCCTGAACTGAATTATAGTAGTTGCAAAAGTTTAGGAACTATTCTGTAATTTTTTTTTTCCATGAGTATCTATAGTATCTTGATCTAAAATATAAAATTCCTCGATTATCAACTTACATTTCACATTCCAATCTATTCTACAATTAATACCCAATTATTTTTCAAATTTACACAAGTACCCCAAATTTTTACAATTTTTACAATTTAGTCCCTTAACCCAAAATTCATCAAATTAACCATTTTTCTCAATTCAATATACCATTCAAATATACTAGGCCCTTAAAAAGTCCCTAATGAACATTAAATTCACAATCAAACCCTAAAATCATGACATTTTCACAATTTAATCCTAAAATCAAAATATAACAAAAAAGCACTTTACAAATTCATCAAACAATACAATCAAAGCTACAAATACATGGTATTCATAAAAAAATTCAATATTCATCAATGGAAACTCCTAAAATTTTTAACAAAATTAAAAGCGAAGATATGGGCTAGTTGGACTTAATTGCAACAATCTAAAAAATATAAAAATTATAAGAAATGGGTAAGAGGATCACTCACATGCAAAGGAATTAGCTTGACCAATTCTCCAAGCTTGGTTTTTTATATATTTGGCTATGGAGGAAACAAAGTAAAGAAGAAAATCTCTTTTCTTTACTTAATTTTGTTTTAATTTTCTTATAATTACAAAATTACCATCGTAAAAGATGGAAATGTTGCTTACTATTGATTTTCATAATATAATGGCCTAAATATTTAAAGTAGGAGGATTCATTTTGTAATTAGACCATAACATCTAAATATGGACAGTTATGGGTTGTAATGTTGAGTTTTACATGATTTAATTAAGGTAAATATGGTAAATAATTAATTAAAACCTAAACAAATGAAACAAACAATGCTATAATCTTTCTTTTTGTTCTTTTCCAAATTTGGGGGAAGAAAAAGAGCCATGGAAGTAGCTTGCATGTTTGGTTATTTGAGATGTTTCATGTAAGTCCGTTTTGAACTCGTTTCTTATAAATTTTATGTTTTTGAGATCGTTGTAGCTTAATCTAGCTAGCTCGAGGACTATTTCATGAAACTATCAAAGTTTAGAAAAATTACCATTGATGTTCTTGATCTTTTCTTGTTGTTTATGCTTTAGTTTGAAGCTAAATGATGGATTTGAACTATTTTGTAAAGTAATTTTAATAGTTTTGGTGTTTAGGAACTAAATAGATAAAATGTGAAATTACTTTGTTTTCTTGTGAAAGTATAGCATGTGTGGGCTAATTTGGAGTACTTAAAAATTTGGTTCTATAGGTATAGGATATAATTTTGAAAACAACCTTCTTTCGATTTTACGGGCTAAATCGAATAAAGTGTAAAAGTTTAAGGCAATTGTGAAAATTATAAATTGGGGGAAACGTAAGAACTAAATTGAATATTATATGAAATTGAAGCTGATAGTTGAAATAAACTATTTTATGGATCAAGAAGAAGTTGATAACAGAGGAAAAGGGAAAGTTGTTGATTAGTCCCTGAACTTTTGCTATAACTGCAGTTTATCCCTGGTAAGTTTGTATGGTTTAGTTTTGTATAAATTAAAATGTTATATTAATTGTGAATTGAGATTGTTGAGTAGTTTAAAATTATTCGGTTATAGTAAATGTGTAAAACCCCTAACCCGTATCCGTCGTCGGAATAGGGTTACGGATCATTACCAAAAAATTTTAACTTAAAACATTCGATTACAATCATTTATAAAACACATCATATTCCATTCAAACACATGCATAACTTCCCTTTTTCGATCCTTCGAGGCCTTAGAAACACTTTATAAATGATTCAGGACTAAATCATAATCATTTAGAACTTCATGGCAAAAGTAGAAAATTTTCATACTGCAGAGGTCACATGGCTGAGACACTTGCCCGTGTCTCAGACCGTAAGGGCATTTTAAGTAGAACACACGGCCGTATCGTAGACAGTGTCTGCGTCTCTAACTTGAGTCACACGGCCAAGTCACACGCCCATGTGCCAGGCCATGTAACTATTGAAGTGAAACCTTTAAAAACCTACAGGGGACACACTGTCATGTGTTATACAGGGCTGAGACACACGCTAGTATCCTAGGTCGTATGGACAAGAAATAGGCCAAATTCAAGCCATTTCTCTCACCCAATTCAAGCACACCCTTACAAGTCATTTGTACCTATATTCACGCATTCAAAATGTACCTAACAAATGCATATTCAAGCTAGATAACAACAATAAAAAATGATTATACATTCGCTAAGTTTAACCACAAATCAACTTACCTTAATAACTAATTTTATGCCAACATTTACCACAATGTTCACATACCAATATCATACTCAAAAACACCAATTT
>JABFAF010270552.1:0-13859 GCA_013677275.1 Gossypium schwendimanii | reverse complement strand
ATTGAGAGCAAATTAAAATTAAATATGGATTTGAGAGAAATTTGGAAGGAAATTGAGAGCAAATTGAGAAGAAATTAAGAAAATAATTGAGAGAGGATTAGTTTGTGAAAAAACTTAAAGGGTAGGGGGTTTATAGGTTTTTTTTACGTTGGGTGGTGGGCAACGGTAAAAAAAATGACCGTTGCACTGTTCACTCGCAGGGAAAACGCGTCCCTAGGGGCGCGCTACATGGCAACAAAACGCGTCCATGTCAGCACTCTTTGCTTACGTGGCAACAAATCACATCCTCGTAAGCACACTTTGTGTCCACGTAAGCAAAGTGTGCCCCCAGGGACTTGTTTTGCTGACACGTCTCCTGACATCGCGCTGACGGGGACGCATTTTCGGAGAAATGGGCCCATTCCGATAGATAATAAAATACCGGGCCCATTTCGGTAAATTTAAAAAAAAGGGGCTTTTAATGGTATTTTGCCCCTATTTCCTTTTCCTTCTTTTCCAAATTCCACGATTTTTTAATTTGTTTCACCCTTCTTGCTTAGTTCTTTCACACTATTATAGATTTACTATTTTCTTGATTCAATAAATTCTTTTTGTAACACTTAATCCCTGTTTTGTTGACCGCAAATCATTAAGAGGTAAGGTTTTGATTATTTTTGTTATTCTTTTGTTGAAAGTGGTCTTTGGACATTTAGGGATTTCTAGAAATTTTGTGGTTGTGGTGTTAATTTGAGTGGGAGTTATCAATTAGTTCCATTATAGGGGACATTCGAGAGATGATTGGTGATCCTCTAGCGACCTAAAATTTGTGTAGTTGTTGTCCGTTAAGTGGTAAGGGTTCTCAATATGTTTTGGAGGGTTTTAATTAGTCATGTGTGAGTGAATTTTGTGTAAATTCGCAAACCGTTACTGATTTAGGTTGTGTTAACTGTTGATTTAGGTGTGGGAGTACTCAATTGTTGACTTCATGTTAGAAAACCTCCAGGTGTGCAATGAGAAACTTGAAAACCTGCGAACAGCAAAAGTTGATTAACAACACTGTCGACGCCACACCGTGTGGTAGGCCGTGTGCGACATACGATCGTATGATAGGTCATATGCTGGACCTTGTGTGACACACGGTTTGGGCTATTTGGGCTCTATGGACCTCACGAGTGTGTTGGTGAATTGGCGTGTGGGTCACACTGGCTGACTATTTGGGCCATATGGGCCCAAAATTCTCAAATTTTCTCTAAAGTCGTTCACATCCTTCTGATTGACTGTGGGTCTTCCATGGGGTTGGTATGTGCTTAAATGGACTGAAAAATATAAAAAAGTCAACTGTTTGCATGAATTTTGATATTTGTTTTGTATTTGAAATGTCATATGATGAGTAAATTATGTAATGGGCTATAGGAAAACTAGTAAAAGTACGATATATGTTCGGCATCAGTTATGTTATATGTATGTACTGTGCTTATGATTGGTTATTGATATGTACAGTATCAGTTATTGGGATGAGTTTTACCATGTGGAGGAAGTATATCTGAAAAGGCGGTATCACCTATTTATTTGGCAGCACATCTGCACTTCTTCTGTAAGTGTCTTGAACGACACTAAGTGATGTGTAGGGATGGATGAGTGTTTTATATCCCATATAGTATGCTGGGATGGTCAGAGATGGTATGTAGCAGATGGGGGTAGGAAAATATATTTGTATTTGTACTGTTTTGTTAAGACTCTATTACTGTTAAATCTATTTGATATGCTTTAGTTATTTTAAGTTAATCGTTAAACACTGAGTTTCGAAAACTCACTTTCTGTTTAACTGATATTTTCAGGCAATCCTCAGACTTAGGCGGGTCGGAGCGACGGGAACTCGGTTATAAAAAATCTTACATATTTTTAATTATTTAAATTTTTGAGAATTTTGGTGTTTTGCAAAATTTGGACTTTTTAACTATTTTGGTTTGTTTTTTAGGTTTTTATTTTCGCTTTGCATAAAATATCGTTAAAATGTTTTATCGATAAAAATCATTTTTTTTCTGCAAAAGTAACGAATTTCAAGCAATAAGGAGAGCGCTTAAAAATAAATGCTATAAGAATTTTCCGCCGCAAAATTATGAGTTTTATAATATAAGCAAACAATGTTTCAATAAAATAGCTTGACAAGGAATGTTTTCAAATAATTCAAAATTTTAAGAATTGAAAAGGAATTTCAAAATTATATGAGAACTGAATTATTAAAAAATTACATAACACTTCTTCATCTGGTCGTAACGTATAGGTCGGGTTTGGGGTGTTACACCCTCCCAATATGTTATATGAGGGGATTTAAACCTCTCTTGTATTAGGTCCTATTTATATGTTCTTCCTGGACTTTTAACCCAAGACTTTACAATTTAATCTAACCCAATACATGTTTTTCTATTTCCTAAAAGAAACATTATTTATTTAATATAATTAGATAAATTACTTTTTCAATTAAATAATTTTCTGAATCTAATTTTAATTTTGTTAAAGTCGTGACAACTTTACGGTAAAAGAATCTATGAGAAAATATATTTATTTTTCATATTCAACAGATTCACAATTACTAATTAATTTAATTTCATATTCGAACTTCAATTATTTAATTAAATAATAATTTGAAATCCTTAAATTAATTCTCAAGTCATTTCTATACTCAGTGAGAAAACACATTCATTTGCAAATGTGGCCTATTTCTCTAATTTTATCATTTCCATCCATTTTTGTTTATTTGATTCTACATGCAATTCATTTCTAGTTTTATCAAGCTAGTGGAGGGACTGATTGGACATACGTAATTAGGGCTTAAATAATTTATAACTAAGTTCCAATTTTTTGCCTATTAATTATACACTTATTTAGTCACAAAGTCATTTAGTCATGAAGTCATTCCACTATAGTATCGTGATTGAGCTCTTCCTTATTACATATAATTACTAAAGCTACTTAATCAGTCCTAGTCAATAATCTTGTCATAAGTGTGTTACTCTAATAGGATATCCTTAATATCTTTTGGATAAATCCGTTCTGCCAATATGATCCTATTTAATCTCATGGTAACCATTACATCTTTCTTTATGAAAAGTCAATTACTCTCAAATAGTAATCAAATTGTTTATCACAAAGACAAACAACCCATGACCACATTTACTTTTCATCTATCATTTAATGCCAATAAGAGGATATTATTTACTCATTTTTTTGGGATATGAATTCCACTATTGTGATTGATGCTACATTCCCAACATGACCGCACGTGCGTGATCAGAAAATAAAAAATTTTATAAACAATTTAAAAGCGCAGTTTTAACTGCAAGCATATGGTATCGAGTTGTAATATTTATAAGTGTTACAATGTAACACTTTGAGTATTCCAAAAATCAAACCTAAGGGATTGCAAAATTGGTAAATGTGTTTAGCAAGTTAATTACAAGTTAAGAAATTACTAATCTAGTTGAGTTGAAAATTATCAGTGCAACCAAATAAAATAAGAGTTGAATTATATCTAAATTAACAAATAAAAAATATCAAACTAACTTTTTTCATTTTTACTAGAAACAATGCAAATGGATTGAAATGATGGCTAAATGAGTCATGGATTACTAACTAAGCTAATTAATCTGTTATGATTATATTGTTTGTCAGTCTTAGCTAGGAATCTCCTCCTAGTCTCATGCAAAACTAAAACATACTGTAACGAACCGATTTCCAATTGTGTCAAAAAATGTGATTTTTGGACCTCATTTTCGTAAATCGAGTTAGTAAATATTTTTATCCTATAGGTGAATTGAATTTCAGATAAGTAATTTAGTCGAATTAGTGATTAATTAAGGTTCGGGGACTAAATTGTAAAATCTAATCGCTATAGATTTTTAATTAGAAAATAAGTTGAAGACTTAAATTGTAATTAATCAAAGGTTTAAAATAACAATTAGACACTTTTAATTCATAATTTAGTGGTCGGTAAGTTGATATGATTGATAATTAGATAAAAATAAGCTTAGTTTAATTAAAGTAAGATTATTTTACATAATTAACATGTTAATATCACTCTAAATAGCAAAATCTCGTGGGAGGAGAGAGAATTTTATCTTCTGCACCGAACTGAAAAAAGGAAGAGAAATGGTTTGATGCCATCAAAGGGTTTTGAAGCTTTAATCAACAAATTGGTTAGTGCAATTTAGTCATTTTCTTGTAATTTTTATATTTTTGAGGTCAAGGAGCTAGATTTAGCTAGCTCATGTACCAATTTCTAAAACTTTTAAAGTTTTGAAAGATTTTATTTTTGAGAATTGAAAGTTTGAGATGTTCAATTGATAGCTTTTAAGCTTAGATGTGAAAATGACTAAATTGTAAAGCTAAATTGATAGTTTGATACATTAGGGACTAAAGTGAATATAATGTGAAATTGATTATAGAAATAAGAAATAATATTTCCCTAAAGGGTATTAGTGAAATCAGAATTCAATTTGAAGCTTTAAATTAAAAGTTAGGTTAGTCCCAATTTTAGGGACTAAATTGAATAAATTATAAAATCTGTGTGATTTGTAATTGATTGTGAATTAAGCTGGAATTTAATATTATGCATTGTAGGATTAATATTCGTAGATAAAGATGACACAAGAGTGTCGAGCTGGAGATGAAAGATGAAAATCAACGACGAGTAACTCGAGTATTCGGTTTGTATTTTTATAATTCAAATCATTTTAATTATTGCATATTTGTTATGATTTTCATGGTAAGATTATGAGGTGAGTTAAAATTGATTGTTTAAATTGAATTGATATGATTTTGGTTGATTAATGAGATAGAAGACTATATTGAATAGAATTGAAAATATTGTAACTTGGTGAAAATATGAAATTGACTTTGAATTGGGTTGATTCATGCTATGTTACATATGAATGGATGATTTGGTTGATGAATTGAAAATGATGAATTGTGAATTTGAGCTATATTCGGTATTGGATAATTGTTTATCCTATTAATTGTTCAGGAAAAAAATCTGATATAATTAGCATACCATAGAATAGATTGAGTACAAGTTACTTTGACTATGTATCGATGAGTGATGGGTACAACTTTTACTTCTGTTATACCAATGAGCGCTGGGCATATTTTATTTACTTCGAATTGTTCAGTGAGACATTGGGTGCTAAATTGGTGCGTTGGTTGGATCTGTGTATCCGTTTGAGTTCGAGTAAGGTTAATAGGGAATTAAAATGCAGAGTTTAGAATGAAATATAAATTGAATTACTATTGTGAAAGGGTATGTGAATCAAATTTATAAATTCGGGGAATTGATATGAAAAACTAGACGAATTAATCAATTCGATTTAGGAAAATGATATGTTAATGTGATTTATTCTATGTTAGTCAATTGAACAAGTATAAAAATGATTTGTATAGTATAATGACACATTATAACATAATATTTAGTAGTCGTTTTGAACTGCATATTTGTAACACCCCTATACCTGACCCGACTATCGAATTAAGTATAAGAACGTCATATTGATTGTTAGAGTAAAAGAACATTTATGTTCTAACAATAGACAAAATACAATATACAAAATATTTTGATTTAACTATAATAACTGTATTAGTATTACGGTGTGAGATAAATTTAGATGAATCTTTCAAGTATCTATACAATTAAAAGAACTTACTTATGAAAAACAAGGGCCAAGTATCGATACTGGCATCAAGTATCAATATCGTTTTTAGCTTGATGTTTTGAAAATTATCCAACAAATTCAATAGTATCGATACCACTAAAGAAATATCGATACCTTTCACCAGAGTATCGATACTTTAGTAAAATATCAATACCTAAATGAGATTCTTAGTTTTGGAAATATCAGATTAAATTCATTAGTATCGATACTTGCCACTAAGTATTGATCCTTTGACGATGGTATCAGTACCACACGTTTAATTCATTCAATTTTGTTTTGGCATATGTTTTGGTTGAATGGTTGTTTTTGTATTTAAAATTGTGGTGCCAGTGAGGGCATATTGGTTAGGCACATAGGTTGATTGTGAATTGGTATATTTTGGCTTGTTTTGGCACATTTGGAATAGGTTTAAAAGTTGGTTAATGCGTAGCTTGGAGTCTAGGTTTTGGTATGTGACATAACTTGTGTTTGAAGGTGTTATTGGGCACACATGGCTTGGGACATGGTCTAGCACACAACCGTGTGTCTCACATGGTTGCATGACATGACCATGTGACCTCTTTAATTTTTGGTGCAGGTTTGTCCACACAGTCTTATAGAGTTACACGGCCTGGTGACAAGGCCGTGTGACCCTGAGTTACATGGACACAAGTTATTATACGATTTGGCCACACAACCATGTTCTTGAGCCACACAGGTTGAGCCTTGTCACACAGCCTAGCCACATGGCCGTGTGACCCCTGTTTTTAATTTTTACTTAAATTTTTTGTAAAAGTTTCATTTTAATCCAAAATTGTTTTCGGTTTGTTTTAAATGTTCCATAAGCTCAATTTAGGTCATGGTTTGATTGAATATCATCAAAAGGAACGAATATGATTGATTTATTTGTTTTTGATTAATATTATGAAACACGTTTAAGGTTTAATGTCGTAATGCCTTATAGCTCAGTTGGACTGTCGGACTAGGTATAGGGTGTTACATTTCGGTATCGGGATACCCATGGTTTGGTATTGCAATAACACTGTAGATGGCCTTGATTCTCTGCATTTTAGCATTGTCAGGGGTATCATGACTTCTATGCTTCGATATCATACTGCCCTATTCTTATGATGTTTTCTTCATGTTTGGGCCATTATTGACTTCCTACACCATTCAATCACATTGTTAGGTTCCTCATGGCATGATTGGCCAATTTGGGTCTAAAAAATGGCTTAAAACTAATAAAAACAATTTATTAACAACAAAACTAAAAATTGAAAAAAACATATAAAAGACACTTAAATTGTTTGAGAATAAGCTCCTCAAGTGTATTAGACAGCCTAATTTTACGACATATCAACTAGCAACTAAAGTTGTTTGTTGTATTTGCCTTGGCTAGCTTTTTGATCTATGTGCCACTGTAGGAGATGAATACCTGGAACCCTTGAAGTCTCTGCTTCTTTTTGCTGATGGTGGAGGCTTAGAACTAATGGTTATTCTCTTTCCAAAACTCTTTTCTTTCTGTCTATTCAAACCTTCTTCAATTCTTTGTGCTCGTTCAAACAATACAGAAAAATATTGCAAGTTCAGAGTAATGACATGAACAAAGATTTCTTTATTCAGTCCCTACTCAAATCTTCTGCACATCTTAGCCTCTATAGCTACAAATTCACTGGCATATTTACTCAATCTGACAAATTATTTTTGTACTATGCCATCGTCAGATTATTTTGCTTTCGATCAAGAAATCCCTTTTCTTCTTTTCGAAATATAGTTGGCCTATATACTTCTTTCTAAATTCAGCAATGAAGAAATTCCAATTAATTCTTTCTATTAGATTTACACTTTGAACGGTTATCCACCATTAATATGCTTAACCTTTTAATAATGACACTGTACATCTCAATTTTTCTTCTTCAGTATATTGTAATTCTTCAAATACTCTTTGAGTGTTTTTCAACCAATACTCAGACTTGGCTAGATCATCTTCTTTCTTTCCCTTAAAATATTCAACCCCATATTTTCTTATCTTCTCAAGAAAAGATCACTGATTGAAAGAAGATGCCTAAGGTTGCGGAATAGTAGTAAGAAGGGAAGGTGGAACTGGGGGAGCAATGCCTGTTCTCATAAATTGTTGAATAAGTTGATTCAATGTCTGAACGAATGCCATAAGAGTTGGTATTTCACCTCTAAATGGTACTTGTTTTACTTTAGTATCTGTTCATCTTTTAGATTCGTGTTCTCTATTAGATCCCAAATTTATCATTTCTCCCGACTCATTCTGTGCTTGGGAGGCACATCTATTTTTTACCATGACAGTTTAGTGTAGGCATTTTAATGTAGCCAAATTCCTTTTGCCATGACACACGTAATTGCAAAGGCATTGTTAGACTATCATGAGTTTATTTTTGCCTATGAGGTTCAATGATGAGCTTAATTCTTCAATAAACCTAGAAGGATGTGACAGTGGATTAGGCGAATTTAGTTTAGGATAGTTTGCCTAAGAATCGACCACTAAAAATAAGATGTCCTATCTTCAATTACAATTGGACTATAGCGAGTTTCTTTTAATAAATTTAGAGATTCTTGAAGCTAAACTCAATAAAGTTTCCAGGGCAATACTCAAACAATTAATAAGTGGTGAAGCTTAAAGAAAACCAAAGAAATGACATAAGACACTCCAATGCTTAGAATTATCGAATAGGTCAACAACACTATGCTTATTCCATCATGTTGTTGGTTAGAAAAGTTAGCTTAGACAAGAGTGTGACGTAAAGAAAATGAAATTTAGGGGCAGTCCATTGTAGTAATAAGTTGAGTAGCTAAGGAGGTAGTTGTTTGCTCCATCCATCTTCTAAGTCAAAAGCCTTAGCTTCATGAGTGAGTTCCATTCAAATCGTGACATGGTTGAGTTACCTGGTAAATTAGTGTATGCTCCACTGTGATTGTCGAATCAAAGAACTGTGTGATGAGTTGGGTCCCCTAATTAGTTTGTTCTAAAAAAATTCGAGTAGATCTAAGGCCAATGTTAACAAAAAAACTGACTTTAGGTAAAAGATGAACCAAGTAAATTAGGAGACACTTGCTATAGTCAAAACACACACATGAGCACTTAGGAATTTTGCTTTTAAGTCAATATTTTCTGCACTACCTTTGCTAAACAAACTTATGAAACTTGAACAAATTTTTAGACATAGAAGATTGATAAGAACAGAAGTATAAAAGGCTCTCTAAATGGTCTGGCAATACAAAAGTGGTTATGTTTTCGGGCAATTTTTGCATTCATGCATACTTCGCTTGAAGGCAAGCAATGACTCAGGTTTGGGGTCGTGATAAATCTTGAAAAGAGTTATATTTCATGCCCTTAGACTTAGATAATTGCCTGTACTTAAGTGTTTTTAGTAGCATTTTAAGACATTGCATTGGCATTTTTAAAGCATTGCATTAAAAAGCTTGTATTGCGCTTAATTGTTATTACATGTTGCTTTTAACCATTTGTGGGAGGGTTTTTTTTGGCGATTGTTTGACAAGTGCAGAGTGTAGAAAAAAAGAGTAAAGGTTGAAGGTTTGCCATGGCAAAGTATGGATAGTTTGCCAACACAAATGCCGTGGCAATTCTAGAAAGATGCCTAGTCGGCGCTTAACGCATATCGTTCTTGGCCCCACATGTACGTGTACTAGATATATCTACTTGGAAAATAGAGGAATGATCATAGCCTAATAGACCTACCCTAAAAGGTGAAACTTAGAAAAGTTAGGCAAGGAACCTTAATTAATGCGAACAGCTTTGGATGAAACAAAGAGTATCGGGTAGGGGCTAACAACGAGGGCGACGGAAGAAGGAGAAAAATGACTGCAATCATCTTTGGCAGCCATAGGACATTGCACTACCTATGTTGAGAGCTGGAAAGGCGACAACTGTAATATTAGATTTCCTCCTTTATTTCTTACCGTGCTTCTTTTAAAGATTATTTGTTATTGATGATGTTGGTTATCTTATTAAACTAAAACTTTATTTGCCCAACCATGAGCTAAATCTCTTAGGCTCTGGATAACTTTGGAGAAACCTTTATTTCCAGTAATGTTTAAAGTTTAATTTTGGTTTGTTCTACATTTTTATTCAATGGTATTTCATGTTATATGATGGTTGTACATTAATGAATGTGTGGCAAGTTTATAAAGATAACTTAATTCTGATAGGGTTAGGTTAACTAGATAGAAGTTGGATAATATATGTGAATGATTAATCACTTATTCGTTGCAACCTCTAGACATAGAGCCTTTCCTCATACAAAAGAAGGTAAAAATATTAGTGGTAGCCGAACTTAAAGCCTATAGACATATAGTGCCCTAAAGGAGGTAACCCAAGGTCTTGCTCTCTAGAGAAGTAGACTACTATAGAAACCTATTGAACAGTAGAATATTCACAAATTTGTTGTGCCATTAATAGTTAGTGAAGGTTCCCAGCCGCCCTAATCAATATTTTAGTTTCTCAACCCTTTTTCGTAGTGATTTTGTCGTGGCATTCTTATTCCGTTTACTTGTTTTGTTTTACACATTTTATACATCATCATTCTCTCATTTTTCCACTGCATTCTTATTATTATTTTGCTTTAGCATTAATCAAACTTAACTATAATAACTCGACCAAATTATACCTATCTAATGCTTATGGAGAAGATCTCACTCATCACTTTATTACTTGTTCGACGTGTATACTTGCACGACTTGCATATCAGTTGGTCACACCATTGGACCTCCTCATTGTCGCCACTCCTCTCCTTTATTTTTCTCCAACGCTGCCCCTTGGACCACCAATCACCACCGTCACCACCATTTTACACCACCATCGATTATTCCATCTTCCTCTCTCCATTTCTTTATTATTTTATCTTCTTTTTCTTCTTTAAATATTCTCCTCCTCCTTTTAAGTGCCGAGCCCTCTTCTTTCCTCCCTCCGTCAGTTCCTCGCCAAGCCATCGCCACCACCGTTGCCACTGCCATCGCGCCTCCACCGGTTATTAGCAATTTTCTCCTTTCTTCATCGATTTTTGATTTCTTCAACTCTCTATAGCAAACGAAACCTCTTTTCTTTTCTTTTACTTTCTTTTTAATAATTTTGTAAAATATTTTAATTTTATGTTATTATTATTACACTTGACTCACTTTTCCAAGTGATCGATTGCTTTAGATCTAACCTCCTCTTCAACTCAAGACCCTCAGTGATCCATCTTTTATTCCGATTCAATCGAATCAAGGTAAGTGGTAGTGGAACAAAAATTACTATTTTCTTCCCTACTTTTTGGTCTTGGCTAAATGTCTATAAGACATATAGTGTAATTTTTCACTCGTGTATTAACATATTGTACTTTATTTTTAACGAAGGGTCGATCAATACCATTTCGGAAAGCTCTTAGTTTTGAAAATGAAACCATCGTACGAACGATTATCATAAGAGTAAGTTTAAATGGATGATGTGATTTTAGTGTGTAATAAAAAAGTGTTTAAAAAGGACGATTTATAATTGAAAGTCACTTGATAACAAATCGGTATTCCTTTTGTTAAAATCCGAGTGTAGACGTTCTTTAGAATAGAGTTTCGCATCGGATCTACTATCAAGTGTGGGTCTAACTTATTGTAAGATATATAAATATCGTTAAAAAATTATAAAATAAAATATTATTACTTGATTATTGTTTTGCGCAAATACTTTAAGTATTCAAAAATGGGAGATTGAATCCGTCAAAACGGACTATACAAGTAAGGGATTCCATACAAACTATTTTGTGAAAACATGTTGTATGGTTATGTTTATTGCTAATTTGAGTAGCATGTTGATCTCATTCTCATGATATGTGGTATTATTGCATATATGATTATTTATGATTGTTAAAAATATGATGTTTTGATACATCGTGATAAAATGTGATTTATATGTCAAAACATGCCTATGTTATATTAAAGTGTTAAATGATTTGATTAGCATGAATTACATGCCTAATGTGTTATTTTGTAACAAGTGAAAATATCTTTATTGTGCCTATATCACATGCATGGGATGGGACATGTGTAAGGAGGAAGTATTGGTAGCCTTGTCTGTATTATTGTCATTTTATCTGTATCACTGGTGACTTGACCGTAATATTGGCAGCTTGTCTACACTACTTGTAGTTTATCTACGTTACTAGTGGCTCAACCACATTACTAGCAACATTATCTGCATTACTGGTGGCTTGAGCACAAATAGGAGTATTTGGATGGACGAGTTCTGGAAAACTCGATTTTGGAGTGTAGTGATGATGGGTAGGATGTTTTATAAAAATTTGCATAATCATTTTACAAAGATTACATTGCCATAATCATTTGCATAAAATTGATTATGTTGTATGATAAGTATGTGCTCATTGTTATTTTGATTTGTATATTGAATTCCTGCTTAATACTTGATTTAAGACTCACACTGAGCTTAAATGCTCACCCCCTTTAGTTTTCTGATTTTACAGATAACCCAGAGGTTAGGATTCGATGACGTCATTTGGATGAGTTTCTCGGGATTCCTTTTAGATTAAAGTAATTAAATTTATTTTGATATTTTGTTATTTTTGGATTGTAATAAGTTTAAGTGTAGACTGTAGCATGAGACTTTACTTTGGGGATTTTTCATTCTGATTTGCATGAATTGCTTGCATGACATCAAGTTTTAAAAACTGCATGAATTAGTATTTGATTAAGATTATGTATGAAACTTGGTTTTTATTAAAACTTGACAAAATCACTCTTTTTTGTTTTGACAATGAAAACGAGTTTTAGACCAAGATATGACTTAGGTTTTTTTTTTTGAGGTTTTAAATTGTCTATTAATGTTTTATCAAATTTACATGAAATATTGATTTTTACACTTAGTGGCAAGTACTAATGCTTCAACCTTTGTATCGATACTAATGAATTTAATCCAATTTTTCTGAAACTTCGAAGCTTATTTTGGTATCGATACTTTGGTGAAAGGTATCAAAACTTCTTCAATGG
Organism: Gossypium schwendimanii; assembly: GCA_013677275.1. NCBI lineage: Eukaryota > Viridiplantae > Streptophyta > Magnoliopsida > Malvales > Malvaceae > Gossypium > Gossypium schwendimanii. Next base: position 1,170 of record JABFAF010270552.1, on the reverse strand, counting down.
TATCGATACTACCAAATTTGTTGGATAACTTTCAAAACATTGAAGCTAAAAATGGTATCAATACTTGATAGAGGTATCGATACCTATAACAATGGTGTCGATACTTCATGTTAGTATCGATACTTGGCCCTTATTTTTCATAAGTTATTTTAATTGTAGAGATACTTGAAAGATTCATTTGAATTTATTTCACACCGTAATACCAATATAGTTATTATAGTTAAATCAAAATATTTTGTATATAGTATTTTGTCTATTGTGAGAACATAAATGTTCTTTTTCTCTGACAATCAAGTGGCATTCCTATATTTAATTCGATAGTCGGGTCAAGTATAGGGGTATTACATTTATTGGTATCAGAGCCTAGGTTTTCTTATTGTTGAGTCTAAAATGGGTCTAGTTGTACATGCCAAATAGGATATACTAATGTGATGAGATGGGATTTTGTTATTAAACTTTGAATTTTTGAATTATAGAAAAAAAATTAAAGATGTCAAATATATCAAGAGAAGAAACATATAAAAAAAAATAGAGAGTAGAGCTTCTTTAACTAAAAAAATAATGCATCCTAAATGACCAACACCTCCCCAAACCTCAGGGATGCATTGCCCTCAATGCATGAACATACATGTAACATGAATGCAATGTCGTAGCAAAAAAAATTTACGCGTAAAATATCATGGGAAAATATGAATGCATGATGCTGTTGGAAAAAATAGGTTTAGAAAAAGCAGCGGAAAATAAATTTAAGGAAAAACTAGAGTTTTAAATTTTTTTCAAAACAAGATCTTTGTTGTGGTATCTAAAGTAATAAACACTTAATCAAAATTGTACCTTTTCGATTCATATAGGATGAGCGTTTCGATCGAATAGTTTTTTTCGCTATCCTTAAGCTCACGTCTACCGAGTGTGGGCTCACTTTGAATAAGAAAAATTTTCACAAAAAATTACCAATGGGGTAATTTTGCAATTTCTCTAAAATTTTGGGTCAAGTTGTGAATCAGAAAAATATCTTTAGAAATTTTCTGGAATAATCTCTTTAGAAAATTTTTTCTCTACAACTTTCTCTTGAATTCAAGTGTATGTAAATAATGACTCAATACTCTCTTTATATAGGGAGAGTTTAGAGAGTTCAACTATGAATAAACTTAATCACTTTAATATTAAATT
>JABFAF010270477.1:0-14795 GCA_013677275.1 Gossypium schwendimanii | reverse complement strand
ATTTTGTTGGTAACAATTTTGAATCTTTTTTGTACTTGTTGCATTTATTTTTTTAATCAATTAACTCTTTAATATTACATCAATATATTAATGTAGGGGCAAAAAAGGATAATATCGAAGTAAACATCAATATATTTTAATATTTCCTGGTAATTTTTGCCCCTACATTAATATTTCCCGATAATTTAGGGGCAAAAAAGGATCTTTTTCGACGAAAATTGCGGCAAACCACCTTCGGCAATTTGTCAGCGCGTAGATCTCGAAAAGTTATTCGAAATAAAAAAAAATCGTCTCAATCGGACAACCGACCGAAAAGTTATGGCTTTTCAAAGTCTTCCAAGCTAATAAACATAAACTGTTCATCCACATCAGCAAATCGTGTCCTCGTAGGCGCGATTTGTGTCCACATAAGCAAATCGCGCTGACGTGGACACGATTTCCTGACGCGTACCCTGACATCGCGCTGACGTGGACGTGATTTCGCGGAAAATGGACCATTCCGATAAATAATAAAAAAATCGGCCCATTTCGATAAATTTTGAAAAAAACGGCTTTTTTTGGTAAATTGTCCTTCCATCCCTTTTACGCACTAATATACAAAACCTAAAAATCAAGAAGTTGTGTCCTATTTTAATTCCCACAATTAGTTTAGTGATTGTACCAAGAATGAGAGATTTTCCAAGGTATTGAGAAATAAAATGAACAAAAGAAGTTGAGATAAGTTATTTTTGGACATTAATATGATTTATAACTACAAACCTAAGCTCAACGGCTTTATATATACAAGTTCAAATATATAATTTAACTACAAATGTGTATATGCAGTATATATTTAGGGTTTTTTCTCTCGTTTACGGAGAATGATGCTTTGATCGTATGTGGACGTATGACCATTCATCAAGAGGCAACGAAAACATTTTATCTTTGGTGAGATTTGATCTCCTACCCTATTGAAAATGAATCACCCGTTGAAGTATATGATACCACTTGAACTAGTTAAATAAAAATAATATGAATTTTACTTATTTTTATTTAGCTCATAATAATCCAAAATTAAAATAGAAAAACAGCGGGCCCACATTTGTAAAAATATCCAACATAGAACACAGTTTGCAAAATCCATTCAAATAAAAATCATTAATAAATTTAATTATATGAAAAAAATCAATATTCCGTATTTTTCCTCTATAATAAGCACCGTCCTCTTCGTCTCTCTTACTTCTATTTCTTACCTTAGAAAAAGAAAAGATCGTTTATTTTTTGCTTTCTTATCAACGCCATGGCACCTAACGGGGTCGTTTCCGACAAGAGTTTAATCGTGAGTTTCGGTGAGATGCTCATCGACTTCGTCCCCACCGTCTCCGGTGTTTCTTTAGCTGAAGCTCCAGGCTTCCTCAAAGCCCCCGGTGGAGCCCCAGCCAACGTGGCGATTGCCGTCTCAAGACTAGGCAGTAAAGCATCCTTCATCGGAAAACTCGGCGACGATGAGTTCGGTCACATGCTTGCCGATATTCTCAAGCAAAACGGAGTCTCTGGTGACGGGATCTTATTTGACCAAGGTGCTAGGACCGCTCTTGCCTTCGTAACTCTACGCGCCGACGGAGAGCGTGAGTTCATGTTTTATAGGAATCCCAGTGCTGACATGCTGTTGACGCCGGAGGAATTGAATCTTGATCTTATAAGATCCGTAAGTGACATCTTTTTACCTTCAATTCTTTTCTTTTTTTCGTTTTAGTGCAACTTTCGTCTGTTCTTTCTTCGATCTTGACTTTAAAGAACCAAAAAAAGACTAGGATAAAAAAAAAAAGAAGAAGAAAACGGATACTCACGCGCCGTAATGTGAGAGTAGAGTTTTAATAAGACTGACATGTCAGCCATATTAGCCAATATTATTATGATCCATAGTTCTATAGAGGACCTACGCTGAGTATCTAGGCACCGTAAATTGTCAAAACTGCGGGCATTGATGTTGTCACCTATCGGTGAGGTTTGTCCGACGTAACAGTAACTTATTATTGGGACCTAATCTGGATCTTTGGATGTATTAATTTGACTATCAACATTTGGTGTGGGAAGTGCTAACTTCACATCTACTGTGACGTAACTCTTACAAAATGGAATGGAGTGAAATTTGCCGTGTTTTGCGGGATTACTTTATATGGATCGCCACTGTGACATTATATGATTGCGTCCACGATGGGAGCAAAATCCATCAACTAACGTTAAACCCCGTCTCTCACGTGACTTCACGTGCTTCGCTTGGTCACACCAACCCTGAACATCAATGGCAAAACGCGCTGGATCTTCATTTTGCTTTTTCTGTCTCTTTTGACCTTTTTATGTTATTTTATTATAATTCCGTATATTTATGCCCTTACTCCCTGTATTCTTTGGATTTTGAAAATTTAATCTTCTAGGTACTTATTAATTCCGTGACGATTAAAAATTGAAGTCCAATAGATAACCCCTATTCAAATTTAACCCAAGTCATAATTAAATTTAAATAATCTGAAGAGTTCAGGGACTGGGGGCATAATTAGACCTTTTAATATGTATATTTGGATTGAATTTGGATATTTTAAAGAAAACGATGGATGGACTTAAACTTAAGTTGTAGCCTTGTGGTAAGAAATCCCATGCAACATCTAATAGGGAAATTATTGTTGATCAAGGGTAGATCCAGTTCGATTTTACTTATAGTGCTACTGAATGACGTGCTCCTCGTATCCGTTTGATGCATTTAATATTTGTTTCTGGTGATAAGTATTGGTTTATGACTTCCCTTAAGCTTTCCTCCACAATGTTAGTTTATCCACAACGACTTGATGCGTCGGTAGATATGGTAGATGGGAGGGAGAGTGAAGTGAAGGAACGTATAAATCATTATGTATCTATTTGACTTCAACATTGAAAATTGAATACTTGTTAGGTGAGAAGTTGTATGATTTGTCTTTGTTCGTTAGCTTATGGATCAAATGATTGGCCTACCTACCTAACAACACTGCATGATGTATCGTTTTTGTTGGAAATTTGCTTGTCTTGTAATTTTCTCAACAAAACTGTGTATTTTTTTGTCTTTTAAACTGTTTGTTTTGTGCAGGCCAAAGTATTCCACTACGGATCAATAAGTTTGATCGTAGAGCCATGCAGATCGGCTCACTTAAAGGCAATGGAAGTGGCCAAAGAATCAGGTGCTTTGTTGTCATATGATCCAAACCTTCGGCTGCCACTTTGGCCTTCAGCCGATGAGGCCAGGAAACAGATATTATCCATCTGGGATAAGGCCGATATTATCAAGGTCAGCGATGTTGAGCTAGAGTTCCTCACCGGTAGCAACAAAATCGACGATGAAACTGCTATGAAACTTTGGCGCCCCAACTTGACACTACTCTTGATCACCCTCGGTGAAAAGGGTAGCATGTATTATACCAAGGTATGCTAAATTTAGCCTCTTGGTCTGCTCTTAGTTGAATGCTTCTTCACTTTTAGCAAATTTATGGTTGGTGATGCCTTTATTTGTATATGTATTATATAAAAAAACACTCGGTAAGCATATATTTACTGATAGGAAAATTATATTTGGTCCATCCCATTGCAAATATTGTCCGTCGGTTGGTGCCAAGGGCTAAAAACAATTAATATAGTATAGTATGCTAGTAGTCTAGTCAGCTTTGGGCCCCAACTCTTCAAGTTGTCTTATTTTGTTAATATTATTCGACAGGGACCTAGGCTGAAAAAAACTAGGGGTCCAAGGGTCTTGTTTTGACGTTTTCACTATTTAGGTGTGTAATAATTTAAGCTTCTGATAATAATTTACGTATTGTTACGGTGATACCTCTGTGTGGGCAGTACTTCCATGGGTCAGTGGATGCATTCCATGTGAATACAGTGGATACAACTGGCGCCGGGGACTCTTTTGTTGGTGCTTTACTATGCAAAATCGTGGAAGACCCAACCATACTTGAGGTAACTCATTTTGTATATTATTTATTGATTAAAATTGCGATTTACATTGTTATTCTAAATGGGGTTTTTATTTTATTTTATAAAATCAAATCAGAATGAATCGAAATTGAGGGAGGTACTGAAATTCGCAAATGCATGTGGAGCCATAACCACAACCAAGAAGGGAGCAATCCCAGCCCTTCCAACCGAGGCTGAAGTCCTTGCCTTAATCAATGGAGCTTAGGATTATTAGCAGCAAACTTCAATAATATATGCTCATCTTTTTCGTTTTTTAGTTTCCTACATTTCAGAGAGAGGGTTTTGAAAGGTATCAATTTTTTCTTCCCCTCTTTTGATTTCCTTTTTCCCTCGTTTTTCCTCCATCCCTCCCTGTGTAGTATTGTTAGGCTTTGTGCTTTCAGGGGGAGTAGGAATAAAAATAAACCTTTAATTTTTCTGTTACCAATCATAAATTTGATGTTTGATGTTTGAGTTTGAGTTTAATTATTTATTGAATTTAAATATTTTCAAAAACTTTAATCATATCATGTACGCAAGCAAACAATGAGGTAAAGAAACATTTACAAGTTACTCAAGTTGAATAAAAAATTATTAATTAAAACCTGTAGCAAAGTATTGTTTCAAGTAAAGCTAGATTGCCCATTTTATGCAATTTTAAAATGGATTTTCGGATCCAGTGAGGTTTAACCAACAATTTTCTCCATTTGCTGAACCCCCCAAGGAAGATGTAAAATCAAAGTAACCATGAATCATGTGCTTTCAAACATTATCTACTCCTACCCACTCTACCAATTTTCAATCCCAAGATAAAATCTTGGATCAATACTCACGAGGGTGATCATCCAAATAAATCAGGCTTTTGATAAATATAAATTATTGTTTATAGATTTTAAATTATTTATCATTATATTCTTTTAAAACTTAACTAACAACCAATAAATAAACTATTATATGGTTTTTTTATTAAGTAAATTATTGATTATTTTTATTTGCCATTTAAATTGAAATCTTAATTAAAGTTCTTCAATTGATTGCTTTATTTTAATAATCTATTTACATATTTATATTTAAATTAATGTATAATTAAATTATTGTTAGTAAATTTTAAATTATTCATTTACTGCATCCTTTTACTTATCGTTATAGAAAATAATGTATAAATCAATTATTATGTATGATTTTTAAAAGAAATATTAATTATAAATCTTACTAATATAATTATTAGATGATTATGTTTTATTAAATTAACAACAAACTAATATTTTATATTCACATTGATAGAAAAATAAATTGTAATGTCCTATTCCAACCTTCATTAATGAATTTTTATTAGTATATTATCAGTTATTTTTAATTTATTATTTTTATACTAGTCTTCAACAAAGAGAAGGGAGGAAAAGGTGATGGTTGTTTGAAGGCAGGTTTACCTATGATAGGTGGAGAGCTAAAGGGAGAGATGAGAAGGGAAGATGATAACATGTTAAATTTGCATTCTTTTTTATGTTTAAATCAGTTAATTCTTGAATTGATTCCTGCTAAATTAGTGATTTTATGTTTTAATCCTATCAGGAATGTAATTGGGATGCTATGAGTCAAAAACGAGCATAAAAGGATTAATTTGCAGCATAGTCAATAAGGTGGGGTTGAATCAGAAACTTGGAAATAGTCGAGGACTTATTAGATTTCTTTGGACCTTGTAAAACCTAAAATTAGAAGAAAATCATATTTTATTTTTATTTAATTCTAATTTTGTATAGAGGGTACTTAGGCCAAATTTAGTAAATCATATGTATATAAATAGGACCTTTGTGTAGCTTGAAAATGCACTTTAATTCACTTGGAATTAAAGAATTATTTTTTTTCCTTCCAATTTCATGCGTCAGTAGCATACTGTTACTTTCATTGCATTTCCTTTTTCTTAACAAATTTGTTTAATTGTTTTCCAAGTCCTTTCCCTTCCCAACTTCCACTATTTTCATTCAAATCTACTCCATAACCAACCAAAGCATGCTTAAATTCATGCTTCACTAAATCCTAACTTAGCTTTAGGTCGGTATTTTTTCCGGTCAGGAATCGTGAGATACGTATCCGTACTAAAATCATTCCAATCGGTATTCACTATTTTTCCTAAGAATTAGGACTGACAAATTCACCCCTTAAAGTTAACTCGATTTCAAATAAAAAAGTATGTTGGGTTAGAGTCGTGTTTGCGGACAGTATGGGAAACGAGTCGGCCGTGTTGTATTCGGATCTCCGAGAAAAAATCAAGGGAGAAGTGATCGTGTTTAAACGTCCCGCGCGGTTGAGGTCGTTAATCCGAGTTGGGTTCTTCAGAATGCAAGGCTATCGAAATCTTGAATCGGGAACGCATGTATCTCGGTTAGATAATCGATAAGAGTTGGTTTGCAGGTCGTACCGGGACCAATTACGAGAGGAAAAATTGGCGGTTTGGACATTCTTAACTACTATAACCAGCTTATTGTTTGGAGGAGAAAATTAACTTTCGAGGATCGATTCAAAATTTGGCATCCACCGAGTCTAGGGCTAAGGCTTACTTCTTCTATTATTAAAATTCAAATTTGACTTCTAATTTTATTTTATTCCCTATTTACTTAATTTCTCATTTCTGCCATTTCTATTATTTAATTTACAAACATTTCAAAACTCCCCTGATTTATTTGTTTATTTTTTCAGCAAGTCCGTTTGGAGTGTGGGCACAACTATTACTACGATCATCGGCTCGACCGAAATTTTGTTTATAAGAAAAACACAGAAGTTGATCATAATATCCAATCCCCATGGACTCGACCCTACTGCTCTTTAATATTGTTTAGAGTTATTTTATTGTAGGAATTATTTTTTGTGGTTTCAACGCCCATCAAAAGATGTAGGGACTTAGGATGGAGAGGAGGAAGTTGTGTGAGTCTAAGTATCAGGTAGGGTGCTTAAGAGAGAAGAATATCCCTCATTCTTTGTGTGTTAGGGTATATACAGGGGAAGGTTCCCTTGTTTAGTAGTGCCATGTCATAGACAGCACAGACGGTGGTCTTCTTGTGTGATCAATCAAATGAAATGTTTGTTATATGTTAGTTGTCGTCAATCATATTATCATGTGGTCCTGCTCTACCATTTCATTTGTTGAGGTAGAACGAGGTTATTATTCCTCAGTGATCTTTTAGGGGTCCTTATGAATAGTCCACAGCGAGTGGCTAAAAGCAGACGGCCTCACCTGGGGGTAGTGTGAGGTATGGATGACCAGCCAGATTCATGACCAGTCGAATGACCACTACTGATGGAATAAGACAGATGAACACTACTGGTGGAATAAGATGGAAGGCCATCCATGGGTGGCTTTTAAGCTCTCTCGTGCAGCCACGTGTCCAAGCTAGAGTAAGGGTATAACAAATATTCTAGAGAAATATAATGTCGCTAACATTATGAGAATAACTTATATTTGGATGATCCTAAAAACTAATAAAATTTCGTCACATTATCAAATTTTAAAGATATGAAATTATTATTATATGCCCTAGCATATTCTACCTACTCTCCAAATCTAATTAAATTGTTTTAAAACATAAGTAATTAAAATAAAAAAATTCCATAAGTAATTTATATGATTTTGAAATTAAGGTTTTTTTTACAAATTTTTAATCCGATATGTTTTATTTTAATTACTTATATTTTGAAATAATTTAATTAGAATTGGAGAGCGGGTTGAATATGGATGGATGTCATGTCTTTAAAATTTGGTGTTGTGGTGAAACTTTATTGGTGCCTAAAAACAGTAGTTTTTAGAATCATTCTAATATAATTTATTCTCTAACATTTTTGCTTTAAAAATAAACTTCTATCTTCAAATGAATGGTTAAATATATTAAAAAGTTATTCCAAAAACAAAGATACCATTCTTTTAAGCATTTTAATAAAGGATTATAATTTAGAATAAAAATATATTACTTTTTACATATATTAGTATATTTAATATGTTTTGATAAGTTGAAATAGATTATCTATGTTTGTTAAAAGAAAAGTCAAATTAAAAAAAAAATCATACTTTATTTATGAAATAAAATTAGTTCCCAGTTATAATAATAGTAATTTTGCTTAATGTTCGTTATAGCGACAAATAGAATGAAAGGAATATGTGAGTATGAAAATGAGTTAAGGCAAAAGAAACGATACAATCGATCTTTGGTTTTGTAGTTCATATACAAAAGTCTTACATTTACAAAGTCTCACTTAGGATAAATTCTTATTCAATCGCCAAATCAAGCCAACACAATAATTCACCTCTACCGGCTAAAGCTTATAACTATTTTACAAAGCAAGTTCATGCAACCCCAATAGAGAACAATGGTTTCCCAACAAACATTCAAACCAAATCTCAAATTCACTGGAGAGTTATTAACACACTTTAACAAAATAGACTAGCACTCAATATAAGAAAAGACCAAAAACTGACATGAAAGTAATCAAGATTTCAAAGGTATTTCAGCTCTTCAAATTGTATATGAACTAAAGGAGAAAGACGCCTATTTATAGTCTGAGAACATCAACAAGATAATCTCCTTAAATTAGAAGATAAAAATTTGGAAAAATCCTTTGAGAAAATATGATAATTATCTTTAAATTAATTTTTTTAATAACTAAAGAGATAATGATAAGAGTTCAATATTTATCCAATCACCTTAAGCATATAAAAGAATAGGTTGAAGGGCTTGACACCCTAACCGAACTATATTACTTATTTTGTCAAACATGCCACACTTCTATGGGCCGAAAACAGATTATTGAAACCTTTCCAAGGCCCATTTTCATGGCCCATACAAAATTCTAATTTCGTTCTTATAAGACATAGAACGAGCAGCAACAAAAACCCCAACAATATATCTCCATCTTGGCATTTTGAGAAAACTAATGATCCAATCTCCATGGCTCCCCCTTAAGAACAAGCATGTAAAACACACAGGCACACAAGCAGTATAACTGAGATGAATCAAAAAATAAAAGAAGGAATCCACCAAGTTATTTCGCATGGATGAGCATAAAACATACCACCAAACATTCTCCAAACATCATAAGATGAAGCAATATAAACAACCCAAACCAAAGTCCCCAACAATCCAAAAATGAAATAAATGCAAAGTAGCAGCAGCAAACTTTAGCAGCAACAACCAAAAAACACTTCAGTAAAAACAAGCAACCATCTCTCGCCCTTTTTGGCAAAATGTCAAATTACTCCCCTTTTCACCAAGACAACGATTCAAAGTCCTAAAAGTAATTTTGTAACGTGAGTTTTTCGAGCATTAAGTTGTTATACTTCAAAACAAATGCTGTCAAATTTAGTTCTTAAGACAACCATTACTCGCACTTTCTAAGTCGTGACAACACTTTCAGGAGTACTTGTTCTGCTTGTTGGAACGGGAGATGGGATGAGTTCTCTTGGCACAAGATCATTGACCCGACTTGGTTTAAAAAGCTTGCTAGAGATCTTATACTCCAAAGATTCAGTCGTCAACATGTCATTTTTCACCTTAATGTTCATTTGAAGCATAAGAATTTGGTAAACTTAAGATAAAAAGGGGAAGAACTCATGTGTAGAGATGGACTCAGCATGCTTCACCACTTGATAAAATATGAACTCCCTAAGATTGAATTGAGCCCCTTGACCCACCATATATAAAAGTTGAGCTAATGGCTTATTGATAGATGACTTGTGAATTGCCGGTAGCAAATTATGAATGGTGATTTTGTGCAAGACGCAAAACTTTGTCGTTAGTCTTGCGGAAGAAAGATGATTACTCTCGAGCACACACGCACCACACATCCCGTAATTACATCAACAATGTGGTTGTAGTCTTCAGTATGTTCATTACTAACACCCAGATTATTCAAAAACCGATTTATAATGGTTAGACTAAAATTAAACATATTACCTCACACTTTGACTTGTTGAAAATTAGCCAACCTTTCTATTCAATGTCATGCTGCAAGTTACAGTAAAATTCTTGTACAATTTTCTTGACATACAACCTTACGAATGTAATAGATTTCAGCAAACTAGTAGCTTTAAACAACTGCATTAGTGAATATTATTTAAAGGGAGAGATCAAAATATTTTGTTCATTGATGACTTTTTGATTAGTCACATTTTCCTTTTTCTTTCACACGAGCATGCAATTGCGCCAAGATCTCGCTTGCTTATTCAGTTTGAAAACTTGATACTTGATCAGTAGACTCTTCGACTTTTTCGTTGGATGGCTTTGCCGCTTCTTTAGAAGGAACAAACTCTTCATCTTTAGACATGTCTTTTTCTTGATCAGAATTTGTTGAGTTGTATCAAAGTCTTCACAACCAGTGGTAGCCTCTTTTGGGACGTGAAATGTTTGCTTAATCCAGGAGAGTAATTCATCATTCTCTTTGATTATAGAGGCTGAGGATGGAGGTGGTTTCTTCGATGCTTCACCACTTTGCTTTCAGGTTGACATTGCGACACCTTATTACCAAGATGGTTCAGTCGACGCTTTAATTCCCCATTGTGATTTATCGACGACCTCGATGGGCAAATTCGGAGACCCACCTGTCTTTTTTGGGCTATTTTTTTTAACTCTAGCTATGAAGAGAGAAAGAAATGAAGAAGAACCAAACCACTAGAGAAGATGGTGGCGGTGGAATTCTGAACTTAGTAAAGAAGTATTGTTCACTTCTTTTCCATTTTTTTTTAAATGTTATTGTAGAGATGAAATCAAACTCTTTACGTGTAACACTCCAAACCCAACCCTTAAGGAGGATTCGAGAATGTCGTGTTACTAACATAAAATCAATATCTTTAAAACCATATTTGTCATAAATCAAGTTAAACTACAATTTAATTTAATATAGAATGTAAACAACTTGTCATTCAAGGATAGATAAAATGGTATACTTTAAGAACCATGAAGACTTCACTAAAATTTCATGGAAATCATAGTTTCATAAACACAAGTTTAAATATAAATTTTATTCTTCAAAATGTAAGCGTCTTGAAACCACTCTCATGCCATGCATAGTATTCAAAACTAGAAGTCTCACGGCAGTGATTGTTCTTTGACGTAGTCTTCAGAAATTCCTTTACTTCATCAGCAGGCCTGAGAAGAAAGGTAACTAAGTAAGTTCAAAGAACTTAGTGAGTTCCAAAAGTAGACATTACATTGGTTATACATGATTCAAACAAAACCTTTCAAACTCAACGCAGATACATAGTTTGCTAGTTGACGGGTACCAATCATAGGCAAACAATACGTCGAATATTATTCTCTTTGGCATGTACATTACGCCCATGTGACCATATAGTTAACCTTCTTCATGTTAGCCATGCACCCCTTCCATAGTTAAGTCATATCGTTCATTCCATTTATATTCCTTTGTCATGATTTGCCAATATGGTTTGCAACATAATTTCTGCCCTACCGGAGGCTACACGACCATTTTCATGTATCGTGATCTGCGAGTTCAGTGCTTATTCCATTAAAGGAAACGCCATGGATTCATTTCCATTTTCCAGTCCATATTATCCTTGTTAGAAGTAAAGGGTACTGGCTTAAACACGAAGAAATGTTCTTACACATTTAACACAGACAAACCAAACCAGACTAACAACTACGAACATCCATCACTCATGTACAAACATTTCATCTTTACAGAATATGAATATTTACCTTAAAAAAATAAACAAGGCGTTACACACACATGGAAGTAAGAAGGAACTCACCAGAAAACACAATAAGTCTAAATAATAGAATCTTTGCCCTTATCACGAGAACCTTCAGGAGTGTCTTGAGCTATAATATAAATAGTTAAACTTATCAAATCGTTATACCAGAAAACTAAACAAGCTTGCAAGAAATATCATCTTCAGGAATTTTCCTTCCTTACACCCTAAATAACATTAAAGCGTGCAACTCTAAGGTCACGTAAATAACCATGAAATAACCTAAGGTTCATCTATATTTACTAGGTACTAAAATAACGAAAGAGCTGGCCGAGTACAATGAACTCAAATCTTCAAGTAGGTTTCTAATCCAAGGTTTTCCAAGAAAAAGTGTAGAGAAAATTTGAAAGGAAGAATGGATGCCAAGAAAAATGTAAAACTTGCCCAAAAAGCCAATACTAACTTTAAACAACTAAAAATGAAAACTAGGTTTAGTGGATAAATTAGATTATCCCACTAACCTCCTCAATTCCTATGACTAAAAAATTCTCTCTCATCATAAATGTGAGTCTTGTTGATTACGATAACTTAGTTCCATTCTAACCTGTTCTCATCAGACCAACTAAATTATCTAACCAGAGTAATAAAATAATAAATAATCCTTTCAAACTAAGGACTTAACCCAAACGTCTAACAACTGGGGTGGCATGTTCTCTATAAATGAGTCCGCCCAACCATTATTCTCTAACACCACTGAAAATGGGTTGTTACATGCTACATTATAACAGAAATTAGCATAGCCAAAAAGAAATTTCAGCACTTCAAAAAGGTATGGTGGAACCACGATTGTTACACCCACAACCAGTTATGCAACGCCCGTAACGGAGAATAAATGTTGCGCAACAACTCACAACTGATGAATTCCCTTATATTTTGGTTATTTTTGGTCTGATAACGAGTTAACTATTGTTTTTGTCATTTTCTATGACTACGAACACTTTTTCCTTTTCAATGAAGGTTGTTGTCATGACATGAATTGGACAAGCTTGCAGACTTAAAAAGAAAAAAAATTGAGATGATGGTGCACTATAAATTTTATATAATATTCTTTTTTTTTCCCCTAAAAATCTAAAGAGTTTAAGTAAAAAGTAAATGATTAAAGCTATTCATTTCACCTACTTCTTGACATGCATTAAAAAAAATCACTGTAGTTGTAACTCATTTTGGAAGAAGAAAAATATCCAATTGTAAGTTTATTTGAAGAGAGTTATCTTGGTAATTTAAAAAGAGTTTTCTCACATTTTCTATCTAATAAGCTCTAATCTCCCAAACAATTTGTAAAATCCAACTAGATTTTTGTTTATTTTTTGTATTGTTAGTTATATTTTTCTTTTTTGTTTCAGCTCGTAGTTAATTCCCTTCTTCGTTTTTGCTTTTGATCTACTTGGGTTTATCTGGTTTTTACGACTGTTGAATGGTCTCTAGTGTATTGATTTCCATGCTTTTGTTAAGTATGTCACGTATTTCAATCAAATTTGAAAGATAATATCTTAGTTAAACTATGTTTATTTGTTCAGTCAAATTCTAATTAGTCTGGATTATTTTATTATTATTTGACCTATGAATTTAGCCTGTGAATAAGCTCTTTTACAATCTTAAAAAATAAACCCATTAAAGATTAGAACTCATAACACTTTTGGAGAATTTAGTGTTTATGTTTTGAGGGTTCTTTGTTTTCAGGTTTTGGGGTTTAGTTTTTTATCTCCATCTTTTGTACACTTCGTTCGTTTGCAATTATAGTAAAATTATTTTTCCCGTGGTTTTTTATCCTCTTTGGAGGAATTTTTCCACATTAAATTTGTGTGTTCAATTTCTCAATTTCTTTCACTATTTTTTACTTATTCGTTGCTTAATCGGGTTGATCCCCAACAAGTGTATCAAAACTAGTTCAATTTTCGTAGATCACCCCATTTAGATATGGCAACAACAAGGTTTGACATTGAGAATTTGATGGTGTCACAAATTTCAATTTGTGGCAAGTTTGGATGATGGCAATTTTAGTTCAGACTAACCTGAAAAATGTCATTACCAGGTAAAAGCTTGAGAATCTAGATTAGATAGAATGGGAAGAGCTTGATGAAAAGGCCTTATCTACAATCTTGTTCTACCTCGCGAATAGGGTATTACAGGAGGTATTGATGGAGAAAACCTCATCCGCCTTGTGAAAAAGGTTAGAAACTCTTTATGCAACAAAGTCTCTGGCTAACCGTTTAATGTTAAAACAACGTCTATTTATGTTTCACATGAACGAATGTGAGCTTCTTAGAGATCATATTAGTTAATTTATTACTCTTTTGAATGATTTAAAAAATGTTAAGGTTAAGATTGATGATGCAGATCAGACTATGCTATTATTGTGCTATTTACCCCATTCATACAAGTTTTTTAGGGAAACCCAGATTTATGGCAAAGACAAACTCTCATTTGAGAGTGTGAAGGGTCATTTGTTGAGTAAAGATAAACTTAACAATGAGTTTGGTTCGAATAGTAAGGAAGATAGGCAAGCTTCCATTTTGGTAACATCAAAGAAGTGAGATAAATGTGTCGTTATTGTAAGAAGTTAGGTCACGTCAAAGTAAATTATGATAGCAATGAGGACTATATAGCTAGTGTTAATTTGGCCGATGAAGGAGGTAATGATTTCTTGTTAGTGTCAATGAGTGAAAAATCTGAGCTTACGTCCGAGTGGATCCTAGACTCGGGATGTTCTTTCCATATGTGTCCAAACAGGGAATGGTTCTCCACATATAGTTCGCTTGAAGGTGGAATTGTGCGCATAGGAAATGATTCATTCAGTAAGGTAATCGATACTCGTATTGTTAAAATCAGGATGCATGATGGGACGATCAAGACACTATCAGATAACAAGTATGTATCTGATTTGCGAAATAATCTCATCTTCTTAAGTATTTTAGACTCAAAAGGTTGCACAATTAACATCAAGTTGAGCAGCATTAAGGTATCTCGTGGGGCTCTCGTTTTGATGAAAGGTAAAAGGATAGACAATATGTAATAACCCAAAAATTCACAGGCATCGAAAAAGTATAATATCGGGCCTCCGTCTTAGTAAATTGAG
>JABFAF010270473.1:0-12659 GCA_013677275.1 Gossypium schwendimanii | reverse complement strand
AAACATAGACTAACCGATGACGCAAATCGGCAGAAACTGTAAGCAAATCGGCCGAAATAGAAAAGAAAAGAATCGAGGGAGCAAATCGGCAGAAAAGGCAAGAAAATAAACTGGGACCAAATCGGCTGAAAATAAAAGCAATGAAACAAGGAAGCAATTCGGATGAAGGTGGAAAACAGAAGAGAAACAAAGGGGGTCGATTAGGGGTAAAAGAGGGAGGGTTTAGGGTAGCGTCCTCTAATCTGGGCAGAAGGGGGGGAATGAAAATCGGTGCTTTTCACCGATTAGGAAAGTAGCGGGATACACGCGTATTAGCAATACGCTGAACCAAACGGCGGATTAGAGAGGTATTAGGTGGGGCCCACCGATTAGGGGTGTATTGGCATAGCCAATACACCAAACCAAACAAGCCGTTAGTGTCAACTTGAACCTCAAGTTTATAAATATTCCATTGAATAAGAAGGTTAAGCCCATTCCTTAGTCCCCACAACTCATCTCCAACACTAGAGACAAAAAGGGATGCATCTATAAGTGTAACACTACACACCTGTCCTAAACGTTACGGTCGGATTATGGAGGTTACTTTGTTACGTAAAGACATTGTCGATTAATTTTCGTGTTAAACTCATTTTTAATTCAAAAGGAAACAAAATTGATAGATTTATCGAAAAAGTAAGTATTTACAAAATTACGTGCGCTTTTGATGGAAACCACGTTTTACTGATTTAATCAAAACAAACATAGTTGTTTAACCACTTGCGTCCCAAAACATCGTGTTATTTATAAAACCTTGCAGCAGAAAAATGTTTTAAAGTTATTAACTTCTAAAATCATAAAATTTCGTCATTTACGCCATCTTGTTAAAAACTACCAATTTTAGTTAATACATTTGCAAATAAATTTCAAACCAAAATTAAAATCCCAAAACAAATCAAAAAGTCCAAATGTCTGTAAAGTCCAAAATTTAATCTAAATCAAACTTAAACCAAATTGCGCAAACTGAGCTCCAGAATCGCCGCCTAATCCTAAGCCTGAGGGTCACCTGAAACGAAATAAAACAAAGGAGTGAGCTAGAAGCCCAGTGTGTGACTTGGCACACATACAAAATTTTCTAACTCATAACGTACACATGCAAATGTCAGATTAGAATTTTTAGAACACATATATCTTTTTTTTTTCATTTTTCAAAACATATAGCATATCAAAACAAATCTTACCCCCATTTGCTACACACCATCTTTGTCCAACCAATCACATCAATTAGGACTACAGGACTCCATCCATCCAATCAAACCAGTAAGTGGCAATATGCTACTCAAAATATGCAACTGAGTTGCCAAACAGTAAATGCGGTTTAACTGCAAAAGTTGTAGTAGAACTGCCAGAATACACTTCCTCCATAATATCAAAACCCACCCTAATGTATATACATAATCATGTTAACTTACATACTTATCATATAGGTTGAATGGCATGCATGTCTAAACATATATTTACAGAGCGTAATATAACACATAACTTACACAAAGCGAATCTTACTTAACATGCTTTGTAAGCTTATTCGTGTGTAACACACTGAATTTTCCACTTTTATAGGCCTACAAAAATGCCCACGGATCCTATTTTTGAGTCTCTTAATTAAACCCTAATCGGCCTTTAAAATTGGCCTAAAGGGCCTACACGGTAATGTGACCCACACGACCCAATAAGTCAGCCCGTGTGGTCTACATAGCCTACCTGTTCAGGCCATGTGCTCCACACTGCCTGGCACATGGTCTGGCACACAGCCGTATGGTGCACACGGTCTGTCACACGATCGTGTGATGCTGGGTAGTTTTGAAAATAGCCCCTGTTTTTTAGTTTTTCGGAGTTTCAGTCTAGTTTTTTAGGTTAGTTCACACACCTGACAATATTTTTTATTAGCCAGACAACCGAGAACTCACGAATCCTATAATTAATCATCAAACCACACCAATTAACCATCAAAGACCCATCCAAAATCACATTCTTTTATCAAAATTCTAGTCCCTAAAGCGGGGTTCGAGTACTTACTAAGAAAACAGATTCCAAACGAGAACTACTCTACTAGAGGAATTTGATTCTCACACGCCTAATCAAAATCACAAAAACACCTAACATAACATGGAAAGGAAACTAAAAACCAACAACTCTAATATTTTTCAAAAACAAATTAATTCTAAAATAACAAAAAATTATATTGACAAAACTTACACCACGCTTTGAACTACGACAGAATTGTGAGGAATACACACAAACACAGAAGAAGATAGGATGCCCAAAATCAAAAGTAACAGAAAAGAAAGGAAACTCAAAAGAAAGTAAAATAAAAGAAAGAAGAAAAACAAAAAGGAAAGAAAAAAAAAGAAACGCGAAAGAGGTATGTGAAAAGTTGGACGGTTGGAAGTGGGAGTAAAATTAGGGATGATAACTAAAAAAATTAAATTAAAGTAATTAAATTTTAACCAAATCCTAACCCACCAGATTTTATGGAATTTAATTTGAACTTTACTTCAAAAGAATAGTCTAAATAAAAAATATTTCACTTTTGCACACAACGGGATTCAACCTTAAGATCTATGGGTAAGTTGAAACCTTACCACTAAAACAGCAGGCTCATTCTTGTTAACAATCCAACGAAAATAAAAGATAAGCACAAGACCTCAAGCTTAACATAACGCCAAAATTACTAGGAAAAATCCAAAACAAGGAAATCGAACCCAGTACCTAAAGCAAACATCTAAGGCACTTAACCACCATACTAAATCAAATGATTTAACATACTTTAATAATCTAAACACAAGAAAAGTGGGGAGTTACAAATCTCTCCTCCTTAAAGAAATTTCAGCCTCGAAATTTACTCGATTCAAAAAGATAAGGATACTATTAACGAATTGAGTCCTCAGGCTCCCAAGTGGCCTTTTCTAAACTATGATTCCGCGACAACACCTTAACTAACAGAATGGTCTTTCTCCTCTAGACCTTAACCTCATGATCTAGAATCTATACCGGCTCCTCATTAAAAGACAAATCTAGCTTCAACTCAATTTCCCCTACTAGAACCATGTGAGAAGGATCAGATTGATAACGCCTCAACATGGACACATGAAAGGCGTCATGGATGCGATCAAACTCCGGATGTAGCTCTAACTGATAAGCAACCAGCCCAACATGCCTCAAAATCTTATACGACCCGATAAAATGAGGGCTTAACTTGCCCTTACGGCCAAATCTGAGAAATTTTTCCACGGTGATACCCTAAAGAAAACACGATCCCCCACCTCGAAATCAATATTCTTTCTCTTAAAGTCCACATAAGACTTCTGTTTATTAGAAGGGCCTTAAGTCAATCTCGAATCAAACGAACCTTATTCTCAGTCTCAGCCACTAACTCAGGACCCAAAACTTTCCTTTCACCCAACTCAGTTCAAAAAATAGGAGTACAACATTTCCGACCATACAAAGCCTTATAAGACACCACCTGAATGCTAGGCTGAAAACTAGCGGCTGAATCTCTGACCATGCAAAGCCTTATACAAAACCTCGGATGAGAATTTAGCTAGTGACAGAAACTCCTCCCAACTACCTCGGAAGTTAATAACATAACTCCAAAGCATATCCTCTAAAATCTGAATTACTCTCTCAAACTGGCCATCAGTCTACGGGTGAAACGTCGTACTGAAATCCAGTCAAATATCTAGAGCCTCATGTAACTTCTTTCAAAAGCAATAAGTAAACCAAGGATCAAGGTCTGAAATAATCTATATTGGAACCCCATGAAGCCTAATAATCTTGGAAACATAAAGCTTTGTCAACTTCTGTAATGAGTAATTGATTATGACTGGAATGAAGTGAGTAGACTTAGTCAAGCGATCCATAATAACCCAAATAGTGTCATTTTTAGTAGGCATTAAAGGCAACCCACCAACTAAGTCCATAGTTATTTATTCCCATTTCCACAATGGAATCTGAATAGGTTGTAGCAAACCAGAAGGAAGTTAGTGCTCAGCCTTAACTTGCTAGTACATCAGACAATGGGATACAAAGTCGGTTACTATTTGGATTACTGTACATCTTATTACCATCGGGATGCATAACATAAGAACTACTATATGCTTCTTACAGAATAGATTGCCTTAAATTCCCACCATTAGGAACACAAATCTGACCTCAAAAATGCAAAATACCATCACTATTAAACCCAAAATCAGAAGTCTTACCCTCATCAATCTGTTGAACTCGATTGATTAGAGACTCATCCAAAAGTTGTTTACTCTTAATCTCATCTAACCAAGTGGGCTTAACTTGCAATTTAGTTAGAATCCCATCATCATCAAACAAACTTAGGTGAGCAAACATCGCCATCAACTCAGACATAGATATTCGACTAAGAGCATTGGCCACCAGATTGGCCTTACCAGGATGACATCGGCCACCAGATTGGCCTTACCAGGATGATACTCTATCTTACAATCATAGTTCTTAAGCAACTCGATCCAACGACACTGCCTAAGATCTAACTCCTTTAACGTAAGAAGATACTTAAGGCTCTAATGATCAGTGTAGATAATGCACCTTTCACAATACAGATAATGCCTTCAAATCTTAAGTTCAAAGACAACTATGACAAGCTCGAGGTCCTGCGTCGGATAATTACCCTCATGCTATTTAAGTTGTCTAGATGCACGCTACTACCTTACCCACTTACATCAGAACACAACCCAAACTAGTATAAGATGCATCACTATACACAACAAACTTTTTCTCAGATTCGGGCTGAATTAGAACTGGTAATTGAGTTAAAATCGATTTGAACTTTTCAAAGCTCGATTACTGCTTAATAGTCCAAACAAACGAAGTATTCTTACATAACAACTTAGTCAAAAAAGCTACTATCAGGGAGAACCCCTCAACAAACCTTCGATAGTATTCATTAAACCAAGAAAACTCCGAAGCTCAGTCACATTCTTAGGCTGTTTCCAATCCAGAATGCCCTCTATCTTTTTAGGGTCCACTCAAATACCCTCGACAGAAACCACATGCCCTAGAAACATAACCTCACTCAACCAAAATTTGCATTTACTCAACTTGGCATAAGGTTCCTTCTTTGGAGAATCTGAAGAACTACTTTAAGATGCTCATCATCAGTCTTAAAGTATACCAAAATATCGTTGATGAACAGTATGACGAACTGATCTAGATGTGGCTAAAAAAACCTGATTCATGAGATCCATTAACACAGCCGGAGCACTAGTCAAACCAAATGGCATGGCAAGGAATTCACAATACCCATAGCGAGTCCTAAAGGTAGTCTTATGCACAACAGCCTCCTTAAACTTGAATTGATGATATCCGAAATGAAGATAAATCTTCGAGAACACAGACGGCTCACAGAATTGATTAAAAAAGTCACCAATCCTCGAAAGTGGGTACTTATTCTTTACCGTTAATTTGTTCAACTAACAATAATCCACACACATTCTCATAGAGTTATCCTTCTTTTTAACAAATAGAACCGGTGCTCCCTACGGAGACATACTAGGCCGAATAAACCCCTTACCCAGAAGTTTCTGAAGCTGCAACTTTGACTCATTCAACTCCTTCAGTGCTATATGATATGGGGCGATAGACACTAGAGTTGTCCCAGTCAGAACATCAATTCTGAACTCAACCTCCTTATCTGGTAGTAACCTCGGTAATTCTTTGGGAAAGACATCTAAAAAATCCTTAACAATTAGAATCCCCTTCACAGCTGATTCTACAATACTGATGTCATGCACATAAGCCAAATACGCATCACACCCTTTACGAACTAACTTTTCAGCTATAAGAGCAGAGATCACATTAGAAAGGTAATCTCGACGCTCGTCGAACATCACAACCTCCTCACCATCCCTAACCTTAAAAGTCACCCTCTTAGATTCACAATCTAATCTAACATGATGCTCCACCAACAAATCCATACTTAGTATTAGATTAAACTTTCTGAATGGAAACTCCAACAAATTAGCTGAGAATACAAACCTCTGAACCTCAAGCGGACACCTCCTAAACACTTTACTAACTGGAACAGACTATTCTAAAGGACTAATCACAAAAAGCTCACTACTAGTGTCATTAGCCAAAATCTCCAGATTACCTGATACACTACTAGAAATGTAAGAATGCGTGGAACCACAATCAATCAATGCAAAATAAGGGAGTGAATGCATAACAAATGTATCAACTATCACATTAATCATATCTTTATCCTCACGGCACCTCGCTGCATAAACTAAACTTGATTGTTTAGCTTCAGTCTGAACTGTACCTCTGCTTGGTGCCCTATGACCGCGACCATCAACATTACCTCACCTAATTTGACCATGACCCCTAGTAGACTGGTGAACAACCCTCTAAGGCTAAACCTGATCCAAAACCAAAGCCCGCACTGACTCAACCATACAAGGACACTCACTAATCTTATGCTTAGTAGGCTCACATATGTAGTAAGCCCCGATCCTCCTCCAACACTCGTTCGGATGACGTCTATTACAGTATTCACAGATCGTAACTCGCTCAAATCTAGCAGCTGGCTCCAACTGTTGAGATCTCTCAAACTTGGCTCATTTCATAAGCCACTGCGAAGAACTAGAAGAACCCGAATCTCTCTTGTTCTTGTTCTGACTCTTTTCATTATCACTTTTCTCGTGCTCATCGCGCTTAATCTCCTCTGCAATCTTTACTTTCTCCACTAAAGTTTCGAAGACTCACTCTTACCGGGGAGCTACCAAAACCTTAATATCGTACCTTAGCCCATCCTCAAACCAAATACTCTTATCATAGTCGGTCTCTACCAATCTGCGAGTATACTTACTAAACCTCAAAAATTCAGCCTCATACTCGGCCAATGTCTTATCTCCTTAAGTCAACCCCATAAACTTGTGTTTACGGGACTCAATATAACTCGCCCCCACATACTTATTCTGGAAGGCATTCTGAAAATAAGCCCAAGTCACCCGCTAAGGCCGAGTGCCCTCTTCCACAGTCAACCACCATTGGTAAGCTTTATCGTGAAGCAAAGATACTGCACCCTTTAGTTTCTGCTCAGGGGTGTAGTCTAAACCATTCATAATTCTTTCTATGGCCATCAACCAATACTCAACCATAGCCAGGGTGACCCCAGCGACACCTCTGAACAATTTTACTCCATTAGACCGGAGTCGTCCAGTTACAGACCCTTAACTCCCAGATCCAGTATGGATCCCAATGACCCTCTCTAAAACCCTCAACATAGCTTGGGAAATTGCGTCGTCCCCAACAGTCTGAGCCATTGATGACTCAGTCTCAGCGATAGGAGTTTTGATAGTTTCACTTGTATCTAATTGGGGCATACTACCCATCGAAAATAGCTTAGCTTGAGCCTCCCGATGGCTGTCACGGTGCCCACGAGTACCACGTCATCGAGATCAATGTATACTCATTATCTTATTTGGCAATTTTAAAGTTTTATGTAATAGTTTAGATTTCAAAAACCCTAAATCTAAAGTTTTACCGGAAATATGTATCAGAGTTTAGAGAATTTGTTATTGCACTACAATCTCTAAAGGCAAATAATTGTACTAAAGTATCACATGCAAAAATATCTAAAGTATAATTAAAGTTCATATTTCTCACTCGGATCGGTGTCGGAGTCTTAATTTCACTTTCCAAAAATAAAAAAGTCAATTTTAATAAAATTTCCAATTAAAGAAAAATTTTACTTTTCCAAAACATTTTGGACCCAAAATATACAGCGCAAGTTTTGCAATCTGACTCTGGTACTACTAAATGCAACACCCTACACTCAGCCTAGATGTTACAGTCAAATTGTGGAGGTTACTTTGTTACGTAAAGACGTTGTGATTAATTTTTGTGTTAAACTCATTTTTAATTCAAAGGTAAAAAAATTGATAGATTTATCAAAAACGTAAGTATTTAGGAAATTACGTGTGCACTTTGATGGAAACTGTGTTTTATTGATTTAAACAAAACAAAAACAATCATTTAACCATTTGCGTCCCAAAACATCGTCTTATTTCTAAAACCTTGTAGCGGAAAAACATTTTAGAGGTATTAACTTATAAAATCATAAAATTTTGTCATTTACACCATCTTGTTAAAAACTACCAATTTTAGTTAATACGTTTGCAAAATAAATTTCAAACCAAATTAAAGTCCCAAGACAAATCAAAAAGTTCAAATGTCTGTAAAGTCCAAATTTTAATCTAAATCATACTTAAACCAAAATATGCAAACTGGGCTCTAGAATCGTCGCCCAATTCTAAGCCTGAGAGTTACAAAACAAACGAGTGAGATAGAAGCCTAGTGTGTGACTTGGCTCACATACAAATTTTCTTGCTCATAACATACATATATAAAAATGTTAGATTAGAATATACAGAACACATATATATTTTTTTGTATATTTCAAAACATATAACATATCAAAACAAATCATATCCCTATCCGCTACACATCATCTCCATCCAACCAATCACACCAATTAGAACTATAGGAGTCCATCCATCCAATCACACCAGTACGTGGCAGTATGCCACTCAAAATATGCAGCTGAGCTGCCAGACAATCTATTGCCAGAATACACTTATTCCATAATATCAAAACCCACCCCCAATGCATGTACATAATCATGTTATTTTACATACGTATCATATAGGCTGCGTGGCATGCATGTCTAAACATATATTTACAGAGCGTAACATAACACATAATGTACACAATGCGAATCTTACTTAACATGCTCTCTAAGCTTACTCATGTGTAACTTACCAAATTTTTCGATTTTATAAGCCTACCAAAATGCCTACGGATTCTATTTTTGAGTCCCTTAATCAAACATTAAAATTGGCCCAAAGGGCACACACAACCCAATAAGCTAGCCCGTGTGGTCCACAGGGCCTACCTATTCAGATTGTGTAATCAGACACAATCTGTCACACGGCTTGCCACATGGTCGTGTGACACTGGGCAATTTTAAAAATAGCCCCTATTTTTGGGTTTTTTTTTAGTTTCAATCAGGTTTTTCGGGCTAGTTCACACACCTGACAATATTTGTTATCAGCCACACAATCGGAAACTCACAAATCCTATAATCAATCATCAAATCATACCAATTAACCATCAAAGACCCATCCAAAATCACATTCATTTATCAAAGACCCATCCTATAATCAAGTACTTACTACTCAGAAAATAATGTCCAAACGAGAACTACTCCGCTGGAGGAATTTGATTCTCAGACCCTTCACTTAATCAAAATCTCGAAAACACTTAACATAACATGGAAAGGAAACTAAACACCAACAACTCTAATCTTGTTCAAGAACAAATTAAGGGTAAAATAACATAAAAAATATATTGACAAAACTTACACCACACTTTGAACTATGAATGAATTGCAAGTAATACACACGAACACCGAAGAAGATAGGATGCCCGAAATTAAAATTAACAAAAAAAAGGAAACTCAAAAGAAATTAAAAGAAAAGAAAGAAGAAAACCAAAAATGGGAGAAAAAAAGAAACTTGAAAAAGGTATGAGAAAAGTTAGATGGTTGGAAGTGAGAGTAAAATTAGGGGTGATAACTAAAAAAAAATTAAAGTAATTAAATTTTAACCAAGTCCCAACCCACCAAATTTTATGGAATTTAATTTGAACTCTACTTCAAAAGAATAGCCAAAATAAAAAAAAAAATATTTTCACATTTGTGCACAACGGGATTTTAACTCAAGATCTATGGGTAAGTTGATGCCTTACCACTAAACCAACAGGCTAAGATAAGCCCAAGAGCTTAAGCTTAATATAATGCCAAAATTAATAGGAAAAATAAAAAACAAGGAAATCGAACCTAGGACCTAAAGAAAGCATCTAAGGCACTTAACCACTATACCAAATCAAATTATTTAACATACTTTAATAATCTAAACACAAGAAAAGTGGGGTGTTACAATAAGATCCAATGGATATTGGTTCTTAATCATTAGCTCATTCAACTACCAATAAGTAATGCAGAGTTGCATCGATCCATCTTTCTTCTTAACAAAAAACATTGGAGCTCCCTAAGATGATCTACTAGGACATATAAAGTCGCAGTCCAAGACATCTTATAATTGAGTTTTTAGCTCTTTTAACTCTGTTGGGGCCATACGATATGATGCAATTGACATAAGAGCTATACCTAAATAAAATTCAATTGCAAATTCAACCTCGTGATCGGGAGGCAACCTTAGTAATTCCTCGGGAAACTTATTTAGTGTAACACCCCGATACCCGACTTGATCATCAGGTTCGAATTACAATGTGTCATATTCGTTGACGTAGCAACTATTGACAATTTAAATTCATTTCCAAACCATTTAAAATTTCAAATGTACTAATACAAGTGTATAAAAATGATACATAACCTATGCACATGCACATGTCTCAGAGGAGAAAAGGAAGAAATTTAATGATGAAAGTGAGAAATGCATCTTTCTTGGTATTAGCGAAACATCAAATGTATATAAAATGTTTAATATTGTGACAAAAAAGGTTATGATTAGTCATGATGTTATGTTTGATTAAGAGAACACTTGGGATTGGTATAAAGTGCAACCTACTCAAGTCCTTTGTGATAATAAAGTTGAAGAAATGCTCGAGAATACTTTTTCACCAGCCACTAAAGTATTGCCTACACATGGAGAAGAAACTAGTGCAACAGTTGAAGCACTTCGTTGTGTTCGAAGAAGGCCCACATAGATGCAAGATTATGAGGTAACCGAAATTGGAGAAGATGATGATGCAATTGCTCATTTTACATTATTTGCATAATGTGACCCAACAAGTTTTAAAAGTGATGCTCATTTTGCATTATTTGCATAAAGTGACCCAAACAAGTTTTAAAAGTGATGTCAATGAGGTAAAGTGGAAAGAGACAATAAATGCTGAAATCAAAGCCATTGAAAAGAATGATACTTGAGAGTTGTCTAATCTTCATAATGGGCACAAAACCATTGGTTTCAACTGGGTCTATAAGACGAGGCTGAAAGAAAATGAGGAGATTGACAAGTGCAATGCGCGATTAGTGGCTAAGGGGTACAAACAAGAGTATGGTATGGACTACACAAAAGTTTTTTCCCTAGTTGCAAGACATGACTCCATCAGATTGGTGATTGCTTTAGCAGTGTAGAACACTTGGCCTATCTTCCAGTTAGATGTCAAATCGACATTCTTGCATGGATACTTAAGAGAAAGAGAAATCTATTATGGATGAGTTTGAGATTTTGTTCTTGGGAAGATGCACTATTTCTTTCGCCTAAAAGAGATGGAATTTCTGTCTCCCAAAAAAATATGTGAGAGAAATTTTGGACAAATTCAAGATGACAAATTGTAAATCTTCCAAAACTCCATCTGATTTTGGCTTAAAGTTAATTAAAAAAGGAGATGGGAAGAAGGTGAATAACACACTTTACAAGTAAATTGTAGGTAGTTTGATGTATTTAACTGTTATGAGGCTAGACATTATGTATTCTGTGAGTCTTATTAACAGGTACATGGAGAGCTCAACTAAAAAACATTCATTAGATGCCAAGAGAATCCTTTGTTACTTACAATGAACCAAGAATTTTTGGATTTTCTACAAGAAGGGTGAAAAGTCAAACATGACTGGCTTCACTAACTATGATTATGCAGGAGATCAAGATGATAGAATGAACACTTCAGGCTATGTCTTTATGCTTGGCACAGGGGCTATTTCATGGTCATCTAAGAAATAATCCATTATCACATTAAGTACAAAAGCTGAATTTGTTGCTGCTATAGCTTGTGCTTGTCAAGCTACTTGGCTTAGGAGTATCCTTGAACAACTACAATTCAAGCTAGAAAGAGTCACTAAAATTTTCTGTGATAACAACTTAGCCATCAAGTTGTCAAAGAATCCTATGCTGCATGGAAGAAGCAAGCATATTGATGTAAAATTTTACTTTTTGCGAGATTTTAGCAATAAAAAAAGAAATTGAGCTAGAATATTGTAGAAGTGAGGGTCAAGTTGTTGATGTATTTACCAAACCTTTCAAGTTGGCATCATTTGTCAAGTTCAGGAAAATACTTGGCCTTCGATGTCAAGTAGTAAATATGTATTAAATTGAAAGTACACTTTCAGCTTAAGGGAGGAATTGTTGAGATATTTTTGGTAAATAAATCATTCATAAAAATTAGGGATTACCAAATATGGTTGATGGTTTTTCTCGTATTTAATTTTGCTATTTTTAGCTTTGTGCTTACTAATTTTAGCTATTGTAAAGCCTATATAAAAGGCTAGAACCATTCGGAATTATTCATCAATTCAATGAAATCATCTTCTCTCATTTGAGTTAAAAACTTGTTTTTCTCTCTTTCTCTACTTGTAAGTGCAAAATGCGTAGTTTTCCAAATGCAGTCCCAATAATGAGTAAGAAATCACCTTGCTAAATTGTTTTTCCCTTTTGAGGAATAACCCCTTAGAACCATTTTTCTTGATTCTCTTGTTAGTGCAAACAAGTTCTTCTTCTTCCTTGCTGGCTTGTTATAATTACACATTTAAATATTTTATTTTAATCATTGTAATTAGTGTAAAATAATAT
>JABFAF010270467.1:0-13289 GCA_013677275.1 Gossypium schwendimanii | reverse complement strand
AACCATGTCCATTTTTGTCTACCAACTCAACCAATGGTCTAATTACCATATAAGGACCTCCAATTTAAAATTTCATAACAATTGGACACCTCTAACATGTAGAACTCAACTTTTGCACTTTTTACAATTTAGTCCTTTTGACTAAATTGAGTGCCCAAACGTCGACATTTTCGAACGAAATTTTCACGAAATCATTTTGTGAAATCATAGACCATAAAAATAGAATAAAATAATTTTTTTTCTCATCAGATTTGTGGTCCCGAAACTACTATTCCGACTAGTCCCAAAATCTGGATGTTACATTGTGTCTCAGCCGTGTGAGTCACACGGCTGTGTGACTCCTGTAGTATGAATTTTTCTTTCTTTGTCATGAAGTTCTAAATGTTTTCAATTTAGTCCTGAATTGTTTCTGAAGTGTTTCTAAGGCCTTGAGGGCTCGAAAAATGGACGTTATAAATGTGCTTGAGTGGAATATAATGTGTTTTATAAATGATTGTAATTGAATGTTTTAAGTTAAAAGTTTTTGGTAATGCTCTGTAACCCTATTCTAGAGACGGATACCGGTTAAGGGTGTTACAGTTTGAAAATGTCTCTTGTGTTTATTGTGGAGATGGTCACATGTTTGACAATTTCTCATCAAACCCAGAATCCATATACTACATGGGTAACTAGAATTAGAATAGAAGTGGGTTAGTACTACTGTCAAATTACTACAATCCTTCATTGCAAAATCGTTTGAATTTCTCATGGAGCAATCATGAGGTTGGTCCTAGCAACACCTATATGCAATCCCAACCAAACCAACCACTAGGGTTTCCTCAACAAGTTCAAAAACCTCCATCCACTGAACCTTTAAATAACCTTGAAAATTTGCTAAAGGCATACATGCCAAAGAGTGATGCCTTCATTCAAAGCCAAGTAGCGACATTGAAGAATTTGGAGAATCATGTGGGAAAACTAGCCAACGAGCTCAAAAGTAGACCCTAATGTGCTTTACCTAGTGACAATGAAAATTCGATGAATAAGGCAAACAACAATGTCAAGTTGTCACCTTGAGGAGTAGAAAGGCATTGGGATTGAGGATTGTTGAAGGTGAAGATGAGATTGCTGTTGCTTAAAATAAGGAGGAGGTTCAACCAAATGTTGAAATTCCCATAGTGTAGAAGCTTGCTCCTATGACCCCAATCAAAACACAAGCATGTCAAAATATTCCTGAAGGTTCAACGCCCATGAAAAACACAAAGACATCCTTAACATAGAAAAGAAGAAATTCTTAGATGTGCTCAAACAATTACATACCAACATCCCTCTTGTGGAAGCTCTAGAGCAAATGCCAAACTATGCCAAATTCATAAAGGACATCTTCTCTAAGAAGAGGAGTTTGGGGGATTTGATATAGTCGCTTTGACAAAAGAATGTAGCCCATTATTGCAAGATAAGCCACCTCTGAAAATGAAGGATTCAGGGAGTTTTACCATCCTATGTTACATTGGAGACTTTTATTGCGGATTGGCTTTTTGTGATTTGGGAGCAAGTATAAACTTGATGCCCATGTCTGTGTTCAAGCAATAAAAGATTGGTGAGGTTAAACCAACAACTATTACACTTCAATTGGCAGATAGATCGATAGCACATCTAGAGTGGAAGATTGAATATATTTTGGTACGTGTTGACAAATTTATTTTTCCTGTTGATTTTCTCATTTTGGATTTTAAAGCAGATAAAAACGTCCTTATCATTATGGGAAGGCCTTTCTTGGCAGCTGGTAGAACGTTAATAGATGTCTAGAAAGGGGAACTCACTATGTGAGTACAAGACAATTAGGTGACCTTTAATGTATTCAAATCCATGACATATCCTGATGTAGATGAGGAATGTTTTGCTACGTTCGAGATGGAGTCATTGATCCTTACAGGATGGGTCGCAATTCGGTAGACGATCCATTAGAGCAAATTTTAGTATCTGACCCACCAAGTGACAATGAAGAGGATGAAAATCCGACTTTGTTGAAAACTAATTTGAAGGAATTCATTCCAAAGCCCTAATTTGAACCATGGGAGTTAGCTTTCCAGTTTTTATTGAAATCCAGGAAGTAGAGTTACCTATGAACTTGAAAAGGCATAAAAAGGACATTGACTGCCTTCGAATGTACGAATGTTTAGAGTAAAAATCATGCAAATAAATAGATATAAAATCAATGCAATATCTACAAACAAACATGTCAAATTGTAATATAGTTTTGTGTTACAACAGAACACTGATAAGTATTCTGAGAATCGTACCCAAGGGTTTGCAGATTGGAGAAATTTATTATTAAATTAATTATAGAAAATAATTAGCAATCTAATCGATTTACAAGTTAGTAGTGCAGATCCAAATTGAAAGATTAATTAAACTAATTAAATTAATTACCCTAAATTAACCTAATGGAATTTCCTATTCCTAGTGTCAACAATGCAAGCTTTAGCATATGTTCGATTAACAGGTAGAAAATTAAGTTGTTTTAATGGTTGTAATTAGTAGGAGAACTCGAGTTTTAATGATGAATTAATTATTAACTAATCAGTATTACCTCTCGACCTTTACTGCCTAACTAATCGATCAGTACATGCTTACCTCTCAACCTCACTTTCCTCACTGGGATAAATTCTCGATTTACTCGGTGACCTTGTCTCTCGATCTGTTTACCTATATTACTCCCTAGGGTCGTTAATCCTAGGGTTTAAGCTGTAACACCCTCAACCTGACCCGATTTGCCAGATCCAGATCTTAGGTTTTATTACACAAAATACTTAACAGAGTTATCAAAACAATTAACATAAACTTCCTACTGAAAACATTTTTTTCTAAGTATTAAACCGATAGACTTAATATCTGAAATTAAGGGGAAGTTATTACAAAATAAGTCATTACATCAAAATCGTTACAACATATACAATATAAAAGTTTACTATAGACACTTTTAGGGCGTAACCCTAACTACGCCACTTTTCTACTATATGCATAATAACCCACTTTGTCGCTAACTTGACATACTCCTAGCATTGTCCCTCCTGGCACATACTCTAACCACACACCTGAAACAAAAACAAACAGTGTAAGTTCTGAAGAACTTAGTGAGTTTTATCACAAAAATACTTGGGCAAAGACTTTATATAACTTGAAGTACATTTGTGTGCCATCTATCTTTCTGAACCAGTTTTTTCTGTATTAGGCGGATACTATTATAGA
This sequence comes from Gossypium schwendimanii, assembly GCA_013677275.1. Classification (NCBI taxonomy): domain Eukaryota; kingdom Viridiplantae; phylum Streptophyta; class Magnoliopsida; order Malvales; family Malvaceae; genus Gossypium; species Gossypium schwendimanii. The sequence continues at coordinate 10,058 of JABFAF010270467.1, read as the reverse complement.
CTTGGCTTCGACTTACACACCAATTATCATACTTTTGACATACCAATTATTTCTTATCCTTCCAGACATTTTATACATCTCCTTATCTCATGGACACTTATCAAAAGAACTTGCCTTTAGAGCCTATTTCATACAAACCATAACTTAAAATGTACCTTTATCCCAAAACAGTTGCTCATAAACATTAATCATTGATGGATGCATACATATTGGCGAATACTTACACAGATCTGAATACTACCAAATTATTATTTAAATCATACATTGATTTGATACCTGATTAGCTTACAATGTACTACTCAGATAATGCAAATGAATTCCATACCGCTTCTTTACAAAACCTTTGAATCTGGGAATAACAATTTGTGATATTCCTAATGGTTTCAAAAGAAATCACTATAAAACCTAGATATGATAGATTCCAAATAATAATGATTCAACCACTACATATCACAGACAAACTCATATTAGCAATTTCTTGGGCCACACATAGGTACAAATACGTCCATATTAAACACTAACAGATTATCATGATGGATATACTTCTGAACGTACAAACACATTTCTGTTTAAGAAAAACCTCTTAACCTCAGACATATCATAACTTTATATCTGTAATACTTCATACAGAACTATCATAATTTATCCATAACTTACCATAGAGGCTGATGAGCATATTTTATCAGACAGACATGGGAAAACATGCCACGAGGGCCAAATAGAATATGCCATAAAGGTCATCATACAAAATCTTATTTTTACTGTCCCGAGGCACTTCACAGAAGGTACTATAGGTTTCTTCCTCATGGACTTATAAATAATTTTGTGTATCATGATCTGCCATTTTATTCATACACTATCGAATGCTACACCATGAATATGAATACAGACATATCATGCCATGGGTCTTAACTATATGGTTTTACACATATTCATGTATCGTGATATACCATTTCAATTCATACACTACCGAAGGCTAAACCATGAATATAAATACAGATATATCATGCCATGGGTTATAACCACATGGTCTTACACACATTCATGTACCTTGATCTGCCATTTCGATTCATACACTATCGAAGACTACACCATGAATATAAATATAGACATATCATGCCATGAGTCTTAGCCACATGAGCTTACACACATTTATGTATCGTGATTTGCCATTTCGATTCATACACTATCGTAGGTTACACCATGAATATAAATACAGACATATCATGCCATGGGTCTTAACCATATTGTCTTACACACATTCATGTATCATGATCTGCCAATCTGGTTAGTAATATAACTGCCTTACCAGAGGCTTCACAATGGGACATTTCTCATTACTCACCCAGATTTGATCAGATTCCTGACTAACTCATACTTTTCTATCACAAGCTTTACCTGCATACTTACCAATCAGTATTCCTTTCAACAAAACTTATTACATATCATTATAGCACTTATCTCATCTTTAGTATACTCATACATTTACCAATTATTATAGATATCATCTTCTATATATATATATATTTACTTCTACTTAAAAATTTTACTTAAAAGAGAGAGAGAGTTAGGGTAGAGACTCACTTGATACTCATCTACTATAGTTCAAAACTCCAGATTCAACCATCCTTCTGGAACCAACAAAAATTTCTTATAGAACATAGGATCACCATTACAACTCATTTACACACAAGATGCTATCATCTTAATCACTGATAACCCCCATACAAAAACTTATACTTACAACCTACTGTTCGAATACCATATATAGACTTAGTCATTTAGCGCTTAACATGCAGTGTTGTGATACTTACCCATAAATAAGATAACCACTGATTAGATCCAGATTCATAGCTTCCAACTTACTGAGGAAGAGATACCATTTGATTTAAGAAAAAAAATCAGAGAATAACATTCAAGGAAGAAGAAGGACCTTTTCTTGAACTCTTCTCACACATATATATAACCTATCCTACTCAGTGGAAATTTAGCAAGTGTTACACATTTAAAAATTTCCCTTCTTAATGGTCTACAATTTTTAAGAGAAATATAAATAAGAATCCCGCATTATAAATATCAGACTAGTTTATCCAGTTGGCTCCTAACCAGGTTACTTTACAACCTAACAAGCATAATACTTCAGACAAACAAGGCGTGCTATACCTTTAAAGATAATTCGTATCATACTTACCCTTTTCCGCTTAACACTATCTTTTCCTTTAAATAGCAGAATATTTTGAAATAAAATTTTCACTTACATACATAGCAGTTATAATACGCCAGACCTATGCACCAAAAAAAAACATAGGGGTGGATTACACTTCTCCAAACATATCATTTTCTGCCATACGCCAAACTCTTAGGTCTACTAGACTTGGGCTATGACATAAGTACTCATGAAATGTCAAACTTGAAATCCTTGAAACCTAAAAATTTAGAACACTTGGGTGGTAAATTGAAAGAAACTAAAAGCTACCAGTCTCTATTGAAAAATAAGAAGATAGTAATTGAAATTGGACAGGGTTGAGAATTAAATATGGTTCGGTTAGATTAGAACCAATCGATTCCATAGTGGGGGACAGAATGACAGTGAATGAGAGGATTCTACATTGTTGAAGATCGTGCAAGGAGGGCTATAAATAACCAAGAAATGATTTCTCGGGAGACTTCTTCTCTAGTCTGTTTTGTTTTTCTTCTTCAACTTATTGCTTAGTAACTCCTAGAGGAGAAGGATACAAGAAAACTCTGCATGAAGTGGCGATTTGGAGGTTCAAGTGGGAAAAATAGATAATCTAGTAAGCTGGTAAGGCCCTAAATCCTTCAGTATACATAAGACTTCAAAAAAAGTTAAAGTTTTAAGATCCTATTTTTAAGGATTCTGTATGTTTCTGAAAAATTGAGGTTTAAAGTGAAAGAACTGGGTTTAACCCAAGATTTGGTTTTTTTGCTTAGCTACTAGGAGAATAAAAGCTCCGACATTTGGGAAAGTTGAGTGGACAAGGCGAAGAGGCATCAGGTGAGTTTCTGAATTGTATAACCTTATTTATCTTTAAGTTTGAAAAGGATTTAGAATTCATACTTATTTGAACTGTATTTTATAAAGACCACACCTGTACAAATTTAAAAGAAAAAATTTTAAGGCAGTGACGTGCAAATCCTGGGTCCTTAAGGATTAGGTTTAGGGAGTTACAAGCTTGGTATTTGAGCCTAGATTTAGCTAATTCTCGGAGAAATAGAAGGTAGTGTCACACCCTATCATGTATAGTACACGTTTGACATAGTATTTAATGTTTTGTACTAAGATAATATCTCTTTTGTAGTGAGAAAAGACATGTCTGATAGTTCAAGGGAAGTAAAGGGCGAGGAGATGGAAAGCCATGTTCCCACCCAGGAAAAGGCTACAACTGCCAACAATAAAAATTGTAGGAATGTAGGAAACACATTCAGAAACATGTTTTTTTTTTGCTATGATGACCTAGCTATTGACCAGTTTATGGGGAATGAACATTAACCCTAGCCTCAACACTCTAATAAACCACAGCTTGAAGTGGTTTGCCTAGCTCAGCCCATGCCACTTGCACCTATGACAGCTTCTCTTAAAGTCGATCCTGTTCGGGAGATTAGGAAAAGAGGCACCAAGAAATTCCTTGGTGATAAGGGAGATGACCCCATAGTGGTTGAGTAGTGATTGTCTTGTTCATGTAGGGTTAGTAAGGAATTAAAGTGTATTCAAGAAGACAGCCTCAGATGCATTGTGTCTTTACTAAAAGGAGAAGTATACCAATGGTGGGGAACCTTGGTTAGTGTCACCCCTGAGCACATGGTTGGTTAAGAATTTTTCCTGGAAAAGTTCAGGTAGAGGTATATCAATCAGATATTTTTTGAACAAATGAAGAAAGACTTTTTGTATTTGAAACAAGGCAAGAAGTCCATTTTGGAGTAAGAAATTCAAAAATGAACTTCATCAAGTTTCAAGAAACCAAATGATCGAAAATTTTCAGTTTTAAGGAAAGACTAACATTTCATTGGCTATAAACGTGAAGGATTCAGCAAGACAACAACATCCATAGAAAGTTTTGGAAGTCCCAAAATGGAAAAAGGTGAATGTAACTACTATGGAAGGAGTCACGGTGGTGAATGCATAAAGAAATTGGGGGATTGCTTCGGTTGTGGATCTAGAGACCACCTAGTTAAAGATTGCACGTCTAAGCTTGAATTTAGTGCGGAGCAACCTGTTAGAAGCTCACAGAAGTTAAAAAATGAGAGCAGATCGGAGATGGCAGCCAACTCTAGTTCAGTGTAAGGATCACAAAGAAAGAACTATAGGAAGCCAAGTTCTGGCGCCTCGGCTCGCACCTATGTGATGAAGGCTAAGGAAGATGTTGACTTACATGAGGTTATAACTGGTAATTTTTCTTTTCTCGGTAATAATATTTATGCTTTGATTGACCCTAAGTCTACCCATTCTTACATATGTACTAAGGTCATAGAGGGTCTTAGTCTTGAGGTAGAGTATTTTGAGACGAATGTATTGGTAACAAACCCCTTGAGGAAAAGTACAGTAGCGAATAAATTAATCAAGAATTGTCCTTTGTCTGTAGGTGAGCATATGTTTTGGAAGACTTGGTATTGCTAAACTTCCATGATTTTGATGTCATCTTGGGACTAAAGTGACTTACTAGTCATAATGTTATGGTTTACTGTAGATCTATAAGTGTATGCCTTGCAAGCACTGAGGGTAAACAAATATTGTTATCAGGTAAGTAGTCAGAATTGGTGAACATAATTATTTCTGAGGTGTCTGCCAGGAAACTGATTGTTCAGGGCGCAGATGCTTATCTAACATATATATTGGATATGCTCAAGTCTAGAAGTGAAATCAACCAAGTACCGATAGTGAGAGAATCTTTTTATGTGTTTCTTGAGGAACTGCCTGGTATGCCTCTTAAAGGAGACATAAAGTTCTATTATACACTCCATATTAAAATCCTCGAACATAAAAAAAATTAACATCTTTAAATGATCATGGGCATAATAAGAGGCATCGTAATACTGGCAAATCACACAAGGTGGAATCAACACCTCTTTGCTCCGAACAGTGACGCGAGTGATCATCTCACCCCATTGCTTGCAGTTCTCCCTATCCTTCAAAGAGGCATAAAACTTGTAAACAATGGTGTCAACTGTCGGTTCAGTCAGTGTTGCGCAAAAATTGTTCCAACGGTGGGATTGTACCAAATCCCAAATATCATCGCATGCAGACATGGTGGGGTTGAACCAACGTTCCTGTATAAATTAACACCCACTCATTTGGAGGAAAAACCTCTTGACTTTTGGGTTATGGAAGCGATTGTAATTGATATTTCTTGGTGCTTGAGTGGTGTGTTGTTATTTTTGTGGTGCCATTTTTTGGATTAAAGTAGAATAACAACAAATAGGTGAACTTAACTTGATCCAGACATGAATAGGAGTACGATACACACATATACGGTATAAAGGAACGCACCAAAAAATATAGCAAGGCTTAGACAGTTGGTCTCTTGCCTTTATCTCAAGAGCTTTCGGGAGTTTCTTGAGCTATTACATAAAAAAATTAACTTATCATATTACGTCCTTCAGAAAAGCTAAGTAACTTTTCAAGAATACTAAATCAGGAAACCTAGAATCTAAAAGTTTCCTCCCCTTTTTCTTTCTAAATTGATTCTAGAGCATGAAACTCTAAGGCCCCATAAATAACCATTATAATAGCTTAAGGTTCATAGATATTTACTAGGTATCAAATGTCGATGGAGTTTTCTAAATATAGGTAACCCAAAACCTTTAAGCTAGCCTTAGTTCTAGAGCTTTCCCTGGTATTGTAGAGAGAATTTAGAGAAAAAATAAAGTTTGCTAAAGAAAGCACAAAGCTTCGTCAAGAAGCCAATACTAGCTTTATACAGGTATGTATGGGAGGAAAACTTAGTGGGCAAGTTCATTCTCCCCACTACCCCTCATTTGACAACCGTGACTAACAACTTTCTCTCTCTTTTTAAATGCTTGTCCTCTCAATATCAGATATCTTGTCTCATTCTAAGTAACCCTCTCTAGGTCAATTATCTAGTTCAACCAAAAATAATAAGGCTGATAATACTAAGAAATAAGCACTAATGTCTATCAGCTGGGGTGGCGTACACTCTGTAAAGGACCTTCTTCAACCACTGGGCTCGTCTTAACATAGACTTAGCTTGTGGGCATAATCATAGTCCTCAAGCATTTAGCGAGTTCTCAAATGCCCTAGACTACGCTAGGTGGTGTGTTACAAATATTTTCAAGATTGAATACCGAAACTTCCTCGACAACAACACCAACTTGATCACTTATAAACATGTTATCATTTATAGTATAAATATCACATAAAAATATATAAAATTAAATCGGTGGTGATAAACATATCTTTACCGATTCAAAATCTACTTCATCCTAAGTATTACATACAAGCTCAAACACTCAACATCCATTATACACTTGCCATAAATATCCATCCATTAATTCATTAAAACGTAACCTATATAACAAGACCAAAAAATTACATATATACATAGACATTCATGTTCACATGACTATCAACATAACCAAAATACCATTTGAACAAACATGTACCATTTCAAACCACCATTTACATAAATACATATGAAACCAAAACACCTATTTACATGCCACTTATAACCTAACCCAAAATGATTGAATCTACTAAGTTGTTGAACAAATAGTGTGAGCTCTGACTTGACTTTAATCTGACAACAACTTTTGATGCTTTACAAGAAATTAAATAGGATAATCGTAAGCATCGCAGTGCTTAGGAAGTTCATATATAACTTAACATAACTTACCCAGATCTAACATACATATGCATTGTACATACAATTTATACATTTAAGAAACATGGTGATCATGGATGGCCTATTCAAACCACAAAACAACAACATTAGTTTCTTCACATAACAAGTATAAACACTACCATGCTTATGAATTATATTCAAATGAGCATATTTGGTACATATATCACCATTTACTTGTAGCAAGTTATACAATCATATCCAATTAAAATATTCATTTTCCATTCCATATAGCCATTTGTTATACCATACATCTCTTTTAATTTCATATATCTATTACCATTTAATATATTTGGTTTCTACTCGATGAACCACAGTGAAATAACATTGGATACGCGAGATAATAATACACACTTGAGCTGTGAAAAATGGGCCTGCTCATATGAGCTATGGGTCAGGATGATAAAGCTACACAATACTGCTCACACATGCTGTGAAGAATTCTCAACAAATGCAGGACCATAGCCATCGGTGGACATCCAAGACCAACACCCGAAAAGATAATAACCCTAATAACATGTCATTTGTATCCTATTTGTTCACTAAGTTCATATGAGCCTTGTTTCATAACCATATAATTTAGTTACTTATACATTATTACATCACATGAGTTCAACCATATAATTTTTCATTTTAAATCACATACTTCAATTACAATATCAATACATTTTAAGCCATCCAATGTTTTAAAATCATTATACAAGTAAACCCAATCACAAGCATACACAAATATATTATATCACAAAAGAAACAATTAAATCAATTTATCCACTACATGAACTTACCTAAATCGATTCCGCAGCAAACACGTCACCAAGGACTACTCAATAATTTTTTCTTTTCCGTGTTTGTCAACCGGTTGATCCGTTTCTTGACCTATATGATAATTTTAATTCAATTAACTATTTAAGTACCATAAGACATTTAAATTCATGCATGTGACCCTTTTATTAACATCTTATAATATTATCTTAAGCTTTTACCTTTTTATACAATTTATTCCCTAAAAGTGAAACTTATATATTTTACATACTTCACTCTAAAACCTTAGTGTCGAATGCAGTGTAGTCCCTTAATAGTTACTAAATGATTAACTTTCACAATAACTCTTTGTTAACTTTCATATTTTATCAATTTAGTCCCTAAGTTCAAAATTAGCCAAAATTACTTTACAAATTAGTCATATTTCCACATCAAGCTTCAAATTTAATCATTTAACATCAAAAACAAAAAAAAAATAAATATTGATGGTGACTTTTCACACCTTTAAAATTTTTACGAAATAGTCCCTAGGCTAGCTAGATAGAGCAACAACGATATCCAAAACATAAAATTTATGAAAAATAGATTAAAAATTTACGAAAAATGGGTTAAAAATTCACTTACATGCAAAATTTTAGCTTGGTTGAACCCTAAGCTTCAACCGTGGAGTTTTGGCTTCTTAATTTTTGTGGTGAGGCTAAAGAGGATGATGATGGTTTGTTTCCTTTTTTTTGGTTGACGTTTTAATTACTTGATTATAAATTTACCCTTCATTAACAACTAAAATTTCTTTAACAACCATGCCAAAATCATCCACCTATTTTAAAATATGACTAATTATCATTTAAAACCACCAAATCATGCTTCTATAGTCATTTAACACCTTTAAATTAATAGTGATAAATTATTTAGCTTTTACAATTTAGTCATTTTTACCTAATTAATCAACCAAACATTAAAATCATAGAACCAAACTTTAACACGACACTCTAATAGACTCGTAAATATTAAGTAATTAATATTTACTAACTCAATGGTCAAAATTTGGTCCCGTGATTTGTCGTAATTCGGTGTAGTAGATTAAACTAATTATCGCACTTTTGAAGCTTGAAAATAAGAATTTTTAGTAGGTTTGAATTATGTTTTCTTCAGTTTTTGATAAGTTAATAAAATGTACAAATTGAGTCTTTTATTGACCATAAGGGCCGAATGATGCCTAAGGGTGAGCTCATGCACTTTGTGAGTGTGCAGGAGACTTTTAGAAGGCATACTAAACTGATACTGGTCGCTACATTACAAGATGGTACGATTGATGTTGCAACATGGTATGATCGATGTCACAACATAAGGAGTAGAATAGAAAAATCTTAAGACTGCCTTATATGTCGCGACATAGCTTGAGGGTGTCACGACAAACCCCTGAAGATATCCCAAGTGGAGTACACTGACTGGCATATCGCGACACAGGTCCTAGTGTGTCGCGACATCGACCCTGGAATGAAAATTAAATACGAAATAGGGGTGTTTTGGTCTGCATAATCAAACTTAAAGCTCAGAATGTTAGCTAACCTAGGGTTAAGGACAACGACCACTTAGAATCTATAAATAGGCTACTTTGGCACATATCATAGACACCATTCACTTAGCCTAGATTCTCTCTTTTAAACTTAGTTTAGTTTTCTTTCTTTCATAGGTTTTTAGAATTTAATTTCAGTTGTTCTTTCTCAAGAGATATGATTTGTGGAGATCACCAAACTTTATGGATTCGTTTTTCATCTTTAATACAAATCAGGTGTTTTCTTAAACTCTACAATTTAATCCATTTATCATGTTTTCTCTTTACATCAACTCCATATTGTTTATAAAAGCCATGAGGAACAAATCCTCCTATGGGGTATTAGCGAGTAGAGGTATGATCTATTAACTATTTTGTAGGGTTACACAATGAATCAATTGTTGGGAAATGAAGAACGTGAAAAAAAACCTAAGCTTGACAACCCTAGGTATGATCTATTAATTGCTAGGGATTTAACCCAAAATTGGTAAGTGCCCATCCATGAACACCTTCACCCCAAAGCAATCTAGACTGTAAGGTCGGAAGATAAGTACCCCTTGTTGACTTGTTATGTTAGTGTAAGATTGTAAACATAAAAATATATATGATTTTTCCTATGTAATTTATCACCTTTTTACTTAAATCCGTTGTTAAAACTAAGTAATTGTTTAATAAATTAATGAAATATGTGAAAGTATGAAATTAGATATAGAAATTATTATAATTTGATTTTATGCTTTATTTTATAGTTTTCATGCAATAAATGGCTTACTTTACATTAATTTGAATATATTATATTTTTAAGACAAAGTGGGCCATGCATGATTAAATTAAATAATAAAATATAAAATTATATTTAATAATTC
>JABFAF010270390.1:0-17570 GCA_013677275.1 Gossypium schwendimanii | reverse complement strand
AAAAAAACATTTGTAGTGGACCACCGTTTCCCATGTAGAGGTCTCCATCAACAGCACAAATATATGCTTGGAATTCCTTTAAGAAAGATAATGGTCACTATAATCAAACTCTTCCAGCCAACCAAAAAATGAAATTTGTAAAATAATTACAAAGAAATTTTCTATTATAAGGTATGCCGAAGTTAAAAGAATATATACATATACACGATATATATTATTATATATTTAAGTTTTTGATTAAATTGGTGTAACCTATATTAATCGAGTTTCAACTCAATTGAGAAATTATCAAAAATTATTACTTTTATAAAGTAACAAATATTATTTTCAAGGTATTTGACAAGTTATGTTTCAATCTGACAAGATGCTAGTATCCATGTTACATTTAAAACAACCAATCAGAGGTCTCAACTAGTACCATAGGCGAGGTTGATGCTTGAAATATGCACCTTGGACACATTGGAAAACCATAGTTGCCTCTCGCCAATCTTGAAAGAACGTGTCTACAAAAGAAACAATTTGGGAAGGTTGAATCACCACATTCTTCCAACACAATAGGTTTCGGTGGAACCAAATACTCCAAGAAATAGTGAGAAAACATTTGCTACAAGAGGAGTTCGAAAGATGAAGAAAAGTAATACATTAAATCAGTAAACGAATTATGCGCATAAACCATGCCAAGACTATTCCAAATAGTCGCAAAATAACAACATGCTCCAAACTCTCATTTTCCACACAACTAGTGCAACTTGGATCAATGACGCAACCCTTCTCAAGTAAACGACTTTTACTTGGGGTAATATGTTACAACCCTCGCCATACAAAGGATTTAATTTTTGATGGAAGAGTCAAGTTCCAAAGTCTCTACCAAGATTCCTCAACCGCAAACGATGAGCAACACGATAGTTGGACTTCACATTGTATCGACCATCCTTAGGAAAATGCCATATAAGTTGATTTGGTGGCTTAGAAATCAAAAAAAGAATGCTAAGAATTTGCATAGCATCTCGAGGCGCCAAGAGTCCCTCAACAAGAGAAGAATTCCAACTTGAACCATCATTATTCAACAAATCTTTCACAAAGAAATTTGTAGACCCTCGTAAAGCCTCAAATTCAACAAAAAAATTATCATCATTAGGTAACCAAGGATCCTCAAAATCCCAAATACAGTTACCATCCTTCAATCTCCAATAAAGACCTTTAAAATACAAATTTAAGACCACAAAGACACTTCTCTTAATGAAAGAGTTGAGACTTTGAAAACCCATACCACCGTGTTTTTCAAGCACATAGAGCTTATACCTAGAGGACTAATGAATACCCTTTTTCGAACTTGACCTTGAACCCCACCAAAAGGAATTCATCATTCGTTAGAGTTCCTCACAAGTACCTAAAGGGATCATAATTCATGAAGATGCTCATGCAATAAACCAGTAATGCTTAGGCTAATATTTTAATAACAATCTTTTTTACCAATAATGACTATGAAAAATCGGCTTCGACTCACTCAGAATGGAACAAAAAGGTTGTCTTCTATGCTAGCTTGTATTAGAGCTAAAAATGATACTAGAATTTTGGAAATTTTTAAGTTAACCAAAGCTTCTACATATGTTGAAATAATATTTTTAACATTTTGAAACTCTAAATTAGTTGCCTAAAGAAAGAAAAAGTTATCATTCACAAAAAGGAGGTAGGAAACACAAGGGTTTCCCCTTACAAATACAAGCCCCATAAAGCTCTCCATGCACTTTCACTTGTCGAAACAAAAAGCTCAACCCTTCTGCACATATGATAAACAGGCAAGGGGATAGAGGATCTCTCTAACACAAACCCCTATACGGGATAATAAGACTAATTTACCATTCAAAAGAATCGAATATTAGGCAAAGGAAACACACAACCTCATCCATCTAATCTATTTCTCATCAAACCCTAACTTAATCAAAAGAAAACCTAAAAAGTCCTAACTAACATTGTCATATGCCTTATTGATATCTACTTTCATAGCAACCTCACCCATTTTTCCATGCCCTTTACTCTTTATATAGTGAATGATTTCAAAAGCCACTAGCACATTATCAGTTATAAGCCGCATAAGAACAAAAGCTTGTAAAGGCGAGATGATCTTAAGCAAAATAGTTTTCAATCGGTTGGCAAAAGTTTTAGTAATGATCTTATAAACAACATTGCACAACATGATGGGTCAAAGATCCTTTATACAATCAAGCTTGTTTTTTTAGGATTAAGGACCACAATAGTTGTTTGAAAAAATTTGGTTTGAAAACGACTTTATTGCACAGCAGAAAAATAAAAATTTTGAAAATCAAACCGGTTTGTGATATTTATATTTCTTTCCAAAAATAGTACATGTTCTTTGAGCGAGACAGATCCTAAATGTTCCTAACTTTCAACTGCACGGCCTTCTCCACTATTCTTATATCATAAACTGCTTCGAGTGTGAGCTTGAACAATTTTCAATCAAACACAGAACCAAAAATAATTTTCTTACTTTCAATAAGAGAGTAAATCTCTCTCTTATAGAAACTAGTAGAATTGTTATTCTCGAAAATAGAATTTATACTTAGAAATAAATTTTGACTATTTTCGAGCAGAATAACAATATTGAAAACTTATGTAGAACTTTTGTTCTTGTGGTGGTTTTTTAGCCATACTGATGCTATCTATCTATAGGAAAAGGAAGTGAAACCCTAAAGTAACACCCTAAATCCGACCTAGACGGAAAGAGCAACTCTAGGATGTCAAATGAACTTACCAGAAAATAGATACACTTAAATTCGGTTTAATCGATATATAAATAAGTCTTAAAACCATCAATCATTCAACACAATTAGATATTAAAACTTACATTCAGAAACAAATAACAAGTTTAAACACACACACACACATATTTAAAATAGAACCATTAGATGACCGAGTTCCGTGTCCACCGGTCGTTTAGTTCTAGGAGATTCCTGAAATTCATTCAGTCTAGTTAGTACGTTGCAACCAAATGTAAAATATTAATACTCAACATACGTAAAATAACTCAGATATCATTAAGAATTAAAATAGCACACTCAGTCTTATTCGATCAAATTAATAATTCACAATAGTTTCGGATACAGAGCAATTCAGATACATAGCAGATCAGATACAGAAACAGAAACATATTTAGATGTAAATACAGATATAGATGCAGTTATCCTACCCCCATCCGCAACACACCATCTCTAACCAACCCAACAAACTAGTAGGTATATAATACTCATCCAACCCTGCACACCTCATAGTGTCAGTACGACACGTTATAGTGTTATAGTCTCACTACCAGATTAGATATAATTACGGGTGGTTTGACCACCAAATCAGTACAGAACACTTTATTCAATTCATAATTCCCGCCCCATGTAAATGCAGATAACAAATGACCAATATATATTCATACAGATACAATCATAAAGTTTCAATATAACAAAGGGTTGAAATCCTTACGAATTGTCTCATACAGTATGTAAAACCAATTTATAATCATGCTAAAACAGATAATACAGATTAGTTTAGTTCTTACATATCCTACAGATGGCTTACACTTGCCTCGTATAACAATTACGATGTTAATAAAAATTTGGTAATTCTAGCTCACATGCCAATGTAGGTGCTTGTGTGACTCCACACGGTCTCGCACACGGCCTATGACTACCCGTGTGCCCCTATTCACTAAGTCAGTGAGTTGCATAGTCTGGACACACACCCATGTACTACCCATGTACCTCACATGTCTGACAAACGCCCGTGTCCTCTGCCCGTGTGTCCTTAATACATAAATAATGAGTCACACAGTCTTGACACATGCCCGTGTGACACTACACCTTAATATCTCACTCATGGCCTACCACATGCTCATGTAGCTCATTCGTGTGTCTCAAATCCAAAGTCAGTCAGTTACACGGTCCACCGCACAGCTTTTCACATGGCCTGTACACACTTCTGTATGATAGCTCGTGTACCGTAAACTATCCTATTTTCGACGATAAAAAAACATAAAAAAAGAAAAGTTTCAATATCTTACGTGAAACAGTGACAACCCAAAAGCAATCCCGAGACTCCCAAAGCCTAGAAACCAAATCTAATTACTCAATCAATGGAGATTCAAAGGGATATGCTAAATCACAACAATAATCAATGTCGAAACCTTCAACGCACAAACCCAAAATGAACAAAAGTTGCTTACTAAAAGTTCAACAGCGCACACTCGAGTTCTAGATGATAATAGAAGCGTTAGACGTCACTCGACCTTCCCCTAACCTTCTATAATCACGAGCAAACAAAGCAAAACAAAACCAATCAGCACCATCACTTCGGGATTTCAAAGAAATTCATAAGTCATACCTAACAACTGGAATTACTATGGTTTAATCTTAACTTTAAGCACCGAACAACCAACAGTATGACACAATTCAATAATTAACCCAACAGAATGTTATACGAAGAGGAATTCAAGAACGATGCCAAAAAGAAAGAAAAAATAAAAATAAAAAAAGTGAGGGAAAAAGAAGTTAAACGTATAAGGAAACTCATTTCAAATTTTAAGATCGGTATTTACGTAGAAGTGAAAAAATAATATTCCTTAATGCACACGCAGAGATTCAAACACAAGACTAATGAAACAGAAAAATACTTAACCATTGAACAATTAGACATCGTTGAGACATCAACGCACAGAATTTAACTTATGTGACACATGCAAGTCTAAAATTCAATTAAAGAATACGCAAAACTTCAAAAGATGCGACTCGAACCGCAGACCTTTAGTGAGCAACCAGAGCACATTACCACAGAAATACCCACATTTTCATTAACACAACCTAATAAGAAAACTCACATTTTTTCAATGTTACAATTCTCTGCTCTTAAAAGAAAATTTTGGCCTCGAAATTTTACTTAATTCAAATAGATGCGGATATTGCTAGCGTATCAAATCTTTATGTTTCCAAATGGCTTCCCCGATACCTTGATTCTGCCACAAGACCTTAACTAGAGGTATAGTTTTCCTTCGCAAGAAATTAACATCCCGCTTTTGAACTGATTCCTCTTCGAAGGTCAAATCAAGTTTCACCTCAATCTCCTTTATAGGCACTATGTGAAAAGGGTCAGACCGATATCTTCGTAACATCGAGACATGGAACACGTCATAGATTCGATCAAGTTTAGGTGGCAACTCAAGTCTATACGCAACCAGTCCAACCCATTTTAGAATACAGTAAGGTCTGATAAATCTAGAACTTAACTTACCCTTTTGTCCGAACAGAAGGACCTTTTGCCACAACGATACTTTCAAAAACACTTGATCGTCCATTGAGTACTTAATATATTTTCTTTTTAAGTTAGTATATGAATTTTGTCGGTTAGAAGTAACTTTTAGATGATCTCGGATCAATTTAACTGTGTTCTCAGTTTTAGATACTAACTCAGGACCCAAAACCCATCGGTTACCTAATTTAGTCCAACATAGAGGGGTACGACACTTACGACCATACAGAGCCTCGTGAGATGCCATCTGAATGCTAGACTGGAAACTGTTGTTATACGCAAATTCAGCTAATGGTAAGTGATCTTCCCAACTGCCCCTGAAGTCAATCACATAACTCTTAAGTATACCCTCTAGAATTTGAATAACTCACTCAGATTGTCCGACGGACTAAGGATGATAAGCAATACTGAAATCTAGCCTTGTACTTAAAGCCTCATGTAGTTTCTTCTAGAATTGGGAGGTGAAAAGTGAATCTCTATCCATGATAAGTAAAATCGAGATTCCATGTAACCTCACAATCTTAGACACATACAGTTTAGCTAACCTCTATAACAAATAATCTGTTTGATTAGAAGAAAATGTGTAGACTTGGTCAATCGATCAACAATCACCCACACTGAATCTTTTTTAGTGGGTGTCAGTGGTAATCTGCTAACGAAATCCATTGTCACACGCTTCCACTTCTATTAGGGTATCTTAACTGATTGAAGCAACCTTGAAGACAACTGATGCTTAATATTGACCTTCTGACATGTTAGACAAAGAGAAGTGAAAGTAGTCACTTTCCGCTTCAAACCAGACCACCAGTACAACACTCGTAGATCAAGGTACATTTTATTCCCATCAGGATACATAGCGTAAGGGCTGTTATGCACTTCCTCCAAGATCAATTATCATAATTCACGGTCTTTACGCATACAAACCCGACCTCTGAAGCACAGAATCCCATCATTGTTCAAGCTAAATTTAGAAGCTTCACTAGACACAACCTGTCGTAACCGTTGAACTAAAGACTCATCATCCAACTATTTAGCAAGGATCTAATCAGCCTAAGTTGGTTTAACTTGTAATTCAGCTAATAGACTTTCGTTATCAAATAAAATCAATTAAGCGAGAATCATAAGCAGATCAAACATTGCTTGACAACTATGAGCGTCGGCTACCACATTAGCCTTACCAGGTTTATACTTTATGGTACAGTCGTAATGTTTAAGCAGTTCAACCCATCTATGTTGTCTAAGGTTTAACTCCTTCTATGTTAATAGATATTTGAGGCTTTTGTGATCGGTATAGATAGTACACCTTTCACCGTACAGATAATACATCTAGATCTTAAATGCAAACACTACTGCAGCTAGCTCAAGATCATGAGTAGGATAGTTACCCTCATGCGACTTAAGCTGGCGAGATGCATAAGCTACTACTCTACCATCTTGTATCAGAATACACCCTAAGCCGAAGTGTGACGCATCACTGTAAACCACAAAATCTTTACCCGGCTCAAGCTGAACTAAAACAGGAGCTTATGTCAGAATGGACTTGAGCTTCTCAAAGCTCGACTGATACTTCTCAGACCACCTGAATGGGGCATTCCTACCAGTAACTTTGTCATGGGAGATACAAGGGAGAATCCCTCGATAAACCTCCAGTAGTAACTTGAGCTTATCAAAGCTCGACTGATACTCCTCAGACCACCTGAATGGGGCATTCTTACGCAGTAACTTAGTCATGGGAGATACAATCAGGGAGAATCCCTCGACAAACCTCCAGTAGTAACTTGCTAACCCGAGGAAACTCTGAAGTTTAGGTGCATTCTTCGGCTATTTCCACTCAACTATAACCTCAATTTTCTTAGGATCCCCTCGGCAATCACAACATTCCCAAAAAGGCAACCTCAGACAAACAGAAATTGCACTTGCTAAACTTAGCATATAGTTGTTTCTCATAGAGTGTCTGTAGTACAATACAAAGATACTCGTCGTGCTCGATTTCAATTTTTGAGTAGATCAGAATATCGTTGATGGACACTACTATAAATCGATCCAAATACGACTAAAATACTTGATTCCTCAAGTCCATAAATGCAGTCAGGGAATTTGTTAAGTCGAAAGGCATAACTAGGAACTCCTAATGTCTGTAACGAGTCCTGAAGGCAGTCTTAAACACATTTGTCTCCTTAACTTTGAGCTGATAGTAACCATAACGAAGATCAATCTTGGAAAACACAGAAGCTGTGCAGAACTAATAATATAAATCATCGATTCTTAGGAGTGGATACTTGTTCTTGACTATTAACTTATTCAGCTGATGGTAATCAATACACATTTTCATTGTACCATATTTCTTCTTGGCAAAAAGTACTAGTGCTCCTTATGGAGACACACTCGGTCTAATCAACCCTCGATCGAGAAGCTCTTGAAGTTGAGCTTTCAGCTCAACAAGCCCTTCGGTGTTATGAAATATGGTGCAATCGACACTAGAACTGTTCTAGGTATCAGATTGATACCAAACTCAACTTTCTGATTCAGTGGTACACCTAGCAATTCGTCAGGAAAGACATCTAAGAAGTCCTGGACCGTCTGAATATCATTAACAGATACCTTTGCTGAAGTAGAGTCAGAGATGAAAGCAAGGTAGGCCTCGCACCCTTTTCAGACTAATTTTCGACTACGAGGGTGGAGATTACATTGGCAAGATAACCTCGATGCTCCCTTATCATCACTATCTCACAGTTCTCTTTCATTCTCAAAGTAACCCTCATAGAGTTACAACTGGGAGTGACTCGGTATTCGACGAGCCAATCTATTTCCAGAATCAGATCAAACTCTCCAAAAGGTAGTTCTATCAAATTAGCTAGAAATACAACCCCATGAATCTCTAATGGTACACATCTGTAAACCTTGTCAACCAAGACGAACTGATCTAAAGGACTAACCATAAAAACCTTGCTAGTAGTATAATTAGCAGAAATATCCAATTTCACAGGTACAGTTCTAGCTATGTAGGAACGAGTAGAACCTATATCAATCAAGGTAAAATATAGTACATAGTAAATAAAGAATGTACTCGCGATAACATCGGTGTTGTCCCTGTCCTCACGATGCCTAGCCGTGTACACAAGTGTAAGCTAACGTGCCTCAATCTGAGTCGCACCTCTGTCTGGTGCTCGTTGACTCCTACTAGAACTACTACTACCCCTACAGGTACCCTGACCTTTAAGTGACTGTGGAGTTACTTTCAGAGGTTAAATAGTACTCGTAGTCGTAACTAGTGCCAAAGTTGGCATTTGACCAGGTTGGTGAGGTAGTCTCAAACTTGGTGCTCCATCGACCCATAACAGAAACAATCCCTAAATTTCCTCCAGCACTCACCCGGATGGTGCCTACCGTAATCAGCACAGCCCGAGATCATATTAGAAGCAACTGACACTTCATTCCTAAAAGGTCTATCGGATCTAGCTTGTTTCTTGGGGTGCTAAACAGAATTAGAAGAACCTGACTCTTTCCTCACCTTACTCTGAGCTCTCTCCAAATCTTGCATTTCGTGCTCAGTACGTTTGACTTCTTCCACTATTTTGTCTTTATCAACTAAGAACGCAAACTCCCCCTCCCTCTCAGTAGCTATTGAACACGTAGATTATATCGTAATTCTTTCTCAAACCGCACGTATTTATCATATTCAGTAGCAACCAGTGCTCGAGCATACTTGCTTAATCTTAGAAACTCAGTGTCATACTCAGCTAAGGACCTCTTCCCTTGAACTAGATTTATAAAATCGCATCTACGAGCCGCAACATAGCTAGGCCTCACATATTTACCCTATAAGGTGCTCCTAAAGTAATCCCAAGTAATCAGTTCAGGTTGGGTGCCCTGCTCAACAGTTAGCCACACTGCTAAGCCTCGTCTCGTAGAAGAGATACCATACCTCTTAGTTTTTTTGCAGGTGTACAGTCGATGTCGTTCATGATGTGTTCAATAGCGACGAGCCAGTACTTAGTCATGATAGAAACTACTTTAGTGACACCCCTGAACAATTCGACACCGTTTGGTCAGAGCCGTTCAATAACTGACCCTTAAACTCTAGGTACAATATGGTTTTCAGCGACCCTCTCCAATACTCGTAATATCACTTGGGACACAAGATTATCCCTAGTTAGCGCAGTCTGAGACATTGTCTCAGTAGTAGGAGTACTAACGGTCTCGTTAGTCTTCAAAATGGGTATGCTACGCATGGAGTATAACTTAACTCGAGCTCCCTCATGACGTCCACGGCACTCAGGTGACCCTCATCAACGACTTCCTTGTGAACTCATACGTTTCAGTGTCTACAATGTTAGAAGCGTACAGATCAATTTAATATTTCCATCAGAAATATTATAACAGTTTATTTCAGGTTGCAGAATTAACCAACAAAAACCAGTTATCACAATACAGTATGCACACAACATATTAGAAGAGATACTTCCAGGCACGGTGTCAGAGACTTAGTCATTTACTAAACCAGTTATTTAACTCATGATATAAAAATATTTTATTTAAAATACCTTTTTATCAAAATAGAGGCCCAATTACACATCCTGAGCATTGTTTAACTTGGCTCTAATACCACTAAATGTAACACCATAAACTTGACCTAGACGGAAAGACCAAGCCTAGGATGTCAAATGAACTTACCAGAAAACAGATGCACTTAAAGTCGGTTTAATCGATACATAAATAAGTCTTGAAACCATCAATCATTCAACATAGTTAAATCTTAAAACTTAAAGTTGGAAATAAATAACAAGTTTAAACACACACACAAACATATTTAAAATGGAACCATTATATGATTGAGTTCCATGTCCGCCATCCGCTTAGTTTTGAAGGTTCTTGAAATTCATTTAGTCTAGTTAGTACGTTGTAACCTAATGTAAAATATAAATACTCAACATACGTAAATAACTCAGATATCATTGAAAAGCAAACACACCCAGTCTTATTCGATTAGATTAATAATTCACAATAGTTTCAGATACAAAGTAGTTCAGATACATAGTAGATTAGATACAGAAACAGATTCAGATATAAATATAGATACATATGCAGTTATCCTACCCCCATCAACTACACACCATCTCTGACCAACCCAATACACTAGTAGATATATAATACCTGTCCAGCCCTACACACCTCATAGTGTCGGTACAACACGTTGCAGTGTTTATAATCTCGCTGCTAGATCAGATATAATTACCAGTGGTTTGACTACCAAATTAATACAGAACACTTTCTTCAATTCATAATTCTCGTCTTATGCAAATGCAGAGAATAGATGACCAATATATATATTCAAGCAGATACAATCATATAGTTCCAATATAACAAAGGGTTAAAATTCTTACGAATTGTCTCATACAGTATGTAGAACTAGTTTATAATCATGATAAAGCAGATCATACAGTTCAGTTTAGTTCATACATATCCTACAGACAGCTTACACTCGCTTTTTATAACAATTATGGCGTTAACAAAAATTTGACGATTCAGGCTATAAAGATCTCTTATGAATAAGACAAGATAACAATTTATTATTCACAAACGAAAACTCTCTCTTTTCCACTTATAAACTCAGTATTTAAAGAATATACTACCTAGCTATTGTTGATAACTACTGCTAATGTTTAACAGACTGAACTGAATAACAAACTAACTGCTTAGCTAACTCCTAATAGTATTAGTTGATACTTTATACTTTAACATTCACCCATCTTCCTAACGGAAAAAACCTGAAAAAGACTTTGAAATTGAGCAAATATGGAGACAAACAAAGGTTTGGTAAGAACGTTCGCAACTTGATCACACGCAGGTACCTCACCCACAACTAAAGATCCATCAGCAACTTTTTCATGTACAAAAAACAAGTCAAGCTTTACATGTTTAAACTTAGAGCATAACACAGGGTTTGCACCAACTGCAACTGCACTTGAGTTATCACACCAGATATTAGGAGAGTCATCAGACTGACGTTGTAACTCCTTTAGTAATAAAGTTAGCCAAACAACATCACTTGTCGCCGCAGCAAGACTTTAATATTCAGCTTCAGCTATGGGTCGAGAAACAACTGCTTGTTTCTTAGAACACCAGGACAATGGATTGTGACCAAAATATGCACAATAGCCAGTCATGGAGCGATGATCATCAAAATCCAGCCCCTAATTCGCATCGACATACCCAACTAAAGAAAACCGAGTAGACAGACGAAAAACAACCCCATAATACAGAGTTCCACTCAAATACCGCAAGATGCATTTTAACGAAATTAGATGAACAATAGTGGGTGCATGCATAAATTGACAGATACGATTTACTGCGTAAGAAATATCAGGCTGAGTTAAAATCACATACTATAATGCCCTTGCAAGACTCCTGTATTCAGTAAGATCAGGAAGACACTCTCTACCATCTTTAGATAGAAACAAAGAGCTAACCATAGGAGTATGAGCGCTCATTGCATTAGTCATATGACACCGATCAAGTAAATCACCAGTATACTTTTGTTAGCAGAGATGAATACACCCAGTAGAGGAACGAGTAACATCAATACCGAGGAAGTAATGAAAATCACCCATATCTTTTAGCGAAAACTCCTTATGCAACTGTTTAACAAAACTATCTATATATGTAGGCATGTTTCCAGTAATAATAATATCATCTACATACACAAGAACGTAAATAGTGAAGGTAGATATAACTTAAACAAATAAAGAGGCATCAGAATATGATATAAGAAAACCAAGGGAAAGTAAAAAATCCTTTAATTTGGTGAACCAAGCACGTGGGGCCTGTCGGAGCCTATATAATGCCTTCTTTAGATGACACACCAAAGGTTTCCCATTAGAAATAAATTGAACATATCCCAGAGGTTGTTGCATAAACACTTCATTAGTAAAATCCCCATTTAAGAAAGTATTATTGACATCTACCTGATGAATCGGCCAACCTTTTAAAACAACAACTGATAGTATAACTCGAATAGTAGCAAGTTTGACCACCAGACTAAACGTTTCCTTGAAATCACATCCAGACACCTGAGAACATCCTTTAGCTATAAGCAGAGCTTTTCGACGAGCATTCGTGCCATCCGAATTTTTTTACTTTGAATAGCCATTTACACCCGATCACCTTTCGACCACTTAGAAATGAAATAAGATCCCAAGTGAAATTATTAATAAAGGCATCATATTCAGCTTGAGCTTCAGCATGCCATTTTGTGGCTGAAAACGCTTCCTCAATTGAGTGAGGCTCAACATCTTCAGCGAAAGGAGCCTTAGGTTTGAATATGCCGACCTTAGACCTAGTAACCATTGAATGTATATTAGTTGGAGGTAACGAAGAGGTAGGAACAGAGGAATGACATAAGAGATTTGTTGATGATAAAGGTAGAGGAGAATTTGGGTTAGTAGATATATCATCACGAGTAGAACACAACGAAGGGACAGAGTTGAGGTTATTCTGAAGAACACTAGAGAACTAAGGACTCGGAGTGAACGAGAAGGATACCTTAGGAGGTGAAAAAACTGGCTCCGTGGGTCGAGAAGTGAAAGACCGAACAAGAGGAACATATATTGGTGAAAATGATTGCTCAAACAAAGATGAGGAGTTGCCTAGACCAGACTCAGTAAACAGGAATTGACGTTCATCAAACACAACATGACGAGAGACAACGATCTTACCATCCAGTGTAAGACACTGATAACCTTTATGTTGAGAGCTATATCCCAAAAATATAAATGGTTAGAGCGAAAATCCAACTTGTGATGCAAAAAATGACGCAAGTATGGAAAACAACAGCAGCCAAACAGCCGTAAATTAGCATACGTTGGATATTTCCCATGTAAAACCTTGTACAGAGATTGTCCCTTTAACACCGAAGTAGAAAGACGATTAATCAAATGAACAACACAACTGAATGCACAACCCAATACTTCATAGAGATATTTGCTTGAGCCAAGAGGGTAAGACCCATTTCAACAATATGTTAGTGTTTACGCTCAGCCACCCTATTTTGTTCAGATGTATGAGGATAAGAGAGTCTATGAATTATCCCTTAACTTGCCAAAACAGAAGTGAAAGCTTGAAACTCACCCCCCTAATCGCTCTGAAATTGACGAATATTCTTGCCAAACTGAGTCCTGACTAACTATTGAAACTGAACAAAACATTCCACTACCTGAGACTTTTGTCGAATAAGATACATCCAAGTAAAACGTGTACATATATCAATAAACGATATATAATACCAATTTCGTTCACAGGCGATAGAGGCAGGTCCCCATAAATCTAAGACTTATGAGACTGGAAATGATAGCTTATGAGACTTTCCTTTTTGGCATGTAACACAGATATTATCAATGCACAACTTCTTATAATCAATATTATAATTATTTAAAATAATTTAACAATAGAAGCAGACGAATAACTAAGACGACTGTGCCACTGCGTAAAAACATCACAGTTATCAGATTAATTTTGAATTTCAACATTGGCAAGAGTCGGACCAACAGCAGATGCATCTGGTAGAGAAAAATAATAAAGCCCATCACGAATGTAGCCCTTCAACAAAACGGATCGAGTCTGGATGTCCTTAACAACATAATAGGTTGGATGAAATTCAAAAATCACATTGTTGTCAGTCGTAAACTGAGACAGACAAGATTTTTCCGTATAGTTGGAACACATAAAACATTAGAAAAATGAAGTAATTTATACCGTGTAGGAATGACCGAATTACCAACAAACGAAATCTGAGTAGAAGTTCCATCACCCATTAAAAGGGAAGATTTACCTGAGTAAGGAGTAAAATCATTCAATGCAGAGTTATCACGACAAACATGATGTGTGGCTCCCGAGGCTGGATACTAGGACATAGTACCCACAAGTAAGGGAACATATGAGTCAGTACAATCAAGATTAGACCCAAACTGAGCAATATGAATATTAGACTCAGTAGAATTGGACACTTCGGATGTACATAAACCAAGAATACGAGGAAGCCCAATACAGGGATCAGTCCCAGTGTACACACGAGCACTAAGTTTGGTTCATTAAGGAACGGAGGGCCCAGATTCAGGACATAAATCAACGCTAGACTGATCATTATTAAACTGCTCCAGATTATAACTTGGCCCATGTGAAACTTGATTGACTTGTGGCCTAAACGTACGAGGGGTACATGAGGCCAAAAGTAGCTGATCTACCATGACCAGCAATATGTTCAAATTCAGCATGCTGTTTATGCCTAGTCGACTGCCCAGCAGGAGCAATGTGCGACCTAAAAAAAATCTAGCTCAGGCGCAAAAGAAGAAGGAACACGCCCAGTCCAATCAGCCAAACTAAAACCATTCACACGTCCAAACCCTTCAGCAAAATTGGGAACAAACTGAGAAACCCTAGAGGTCTAGTGTCGCTGCGGCACCTAGTAAAATTCGTAGAAACACCACCAGAAGCAAACTCATTCGATGCTGATAAGCCACCAAAAACACCATCAGTCGCATGCAACCGAGCCACGGAGGCCGAGCCATCAAACTCTAAATTAAAGCGATAGTAAGATCATTGAGCAATGTGCCCAAATCGTCTACATATTTGGCACTGAATTCGTAATTGAAAGCCTCTACCACGTCCATTATTCAAGTGACCACCACGAATAGATTCGACAGCCATCGGCGATGATATAGACTCCATAATATTCACATGAATCGATACCTCTGGAACAACGGGCATCTGACGATTCTCAAACTCGAGAAGAATATCCACGAGGCGTTGAAAGGGCAACAGCTTAGATGAGAATGATGCTAACATCAGTACTGCACCAAACTCCGGTGAGAGACCTACCAAAATAACTTCAACCTTTTCTTCCTCCGAGACCCGAGAGCTAGAGACATCAAGCAAAACATACAGATTTTAGACTTTTGCAACATATTTTGAAACCGAAAGAGTACATTTCTTAAGTGAATGCATCTCATGACAGATACGAGATACTTTCACTCCTGTGACCGCCGCAAACAACCCAGTGGCCGTGGTCTATACATCAGATGTCGTTTGAGCGCTAGTGAATGAAGGTAGTAAAGAGGGATGAATAGTGGAAAGCAACCATGAATTTAAGAAATGATCTTGTTGATGAAAAGTTGATGCACTGGGATTCAAAACTAAATATCCATCATCTGATGGCACAAATCGCGATGGAGACGATAAAGTCCCATGTAAAAACCCTGTTAATTCATAGCCTTCAACGGCTAACCTAACGTGTTGTTGCCACTGAACAAAATTGCTTTTGTTTAGCTTAATGATGTCATGACGAATGAAGGAATGCACAACTTGATCACCAGTAAATGTCAAGTAACCAGACTCAACCAAAACAGAATCAGCAGATGTAGCCATGAGGAAGAAAAAGAAAAGCAAGAAAAGGAAAAAAATCAAGGCAAGATAACAGTTTATTATTCACAAACAAAAACTCTCTCTTTTCTACTTACAAACTTAGTATTTAAAGAATATACTACCTAGCTATTGTTGATAACTGCTGCTAATGTTTAACAGACTGAACTGAATAACAGACTAACTGCTTAGCTAACTCCTAACAGTATTAGTTAATACTTTATACTTTAACACAGGCTCACATGCTTGTGAGGGTACTCGTATGGCTCCACACGGTCTGGCACATGACCGTATGGCTGCCTGTTTACCCCTACTCACTAAGTCAGTGAGTTACATGGTCTGGGCACACGCTTATGTGCTACCCATGTACCTCACATAATCTGGCACACGCCCATGTCCCTTGCTCGTGTGTCCCTAATACATAAATAATAAGTCACACAGTCTGGACATACGCTCTTATACCAACCCGTGTGACACCACACCTTAATATCTCACACATGGCTTACCACATACCTGTGTAGCTTGTCTATATATAACAAATCTGAAGTTAGTCAGTTACACGGTCCACCACACAACTTTTCACACCGCCGCGTGGCACACCCGGCTTGCACACTCGCCCATGTGTTGTTGACTGTCCCATTCTGACAACAATAAAAAATATAGAAGAATAAGGGTTTCGATACCCTACTTGAAACAACGACGACCTAGAAACAATTTCGAGACTCTCAAAGCCTAGAAACCAAATCCAATTACTCAATTAACAAAGATTCAAAGGGATAAGCTAAATCACAACAACAATCAACGTCGAAACCTTCAACACACAAACCCGAAAGGAACAAAACTTGCTTACCAAAAGTTCAACAGTGCACACTCGAGTTCTAGATGACAAGAGAAGCGTTAGGCGTCACTTGGGCTTCCTCTAACCTTCCGTAACCACGAGCAAACAAAGCAAAACAAAACCGATCAACACTCCCACTTTGGGATTTCAAAGAAATTCACAATTCATACCTAACAACAAGAATTGCTACGATTTAATCTTACCTTTAAGCACCTAACAACCAACAGTATGACATGATTAACAATTAACCCAACAGAATGTTATAGAAGAGGAATTCAAGAATGATGCCAAAAAGAAAAAAATTAAAAAAAAAACAATGAGGGAAAAAGAAGTTATACGTATAAGGAAACTCATTTAAAATTCTAAGATCGGTATTTATGGAGAAGTGAAAAAATATTATTCCTTAATGCACACGCAAATATTCGAACACAGGACCAATGAAACAGATAGATGCTTAACCATTGAACCACTAGGCTCATTATTTAGACATCAACGCACATAATTTAACTTATGTGACACATTCAAGTCTAAAATTCAATCAAAGAATACGTAAAACTTCAAAAGATGAAACTCGAACATCAAACCTTCAGTGAGCAACCAAGGCACATTACCACAGAAACACCCACATTTTCATTGACACAACCTAATAAGAAAACTGAAGCTGCAGTGGAGCAGATTAAAGCCAATAATCCTATCTCTCTGAAGTTGCAGTGAAGCAGATTAAAGCCAATAATCCTATCTCCCTGAAGTTGCATTGGAGCGGATTAAAACCACAGATCTTATCTCTCTGAAGTTGCAGTAGAGTAGATCACATCAGGTCTTATCTCCCTGAAGTTGCAGTGGAGCAGACCCAAGAAGTAGAGCAGATCATATCCAGTCTTATCTCTCTGAAGTTGTAGCGGAGCAGACAGAAAAAACCAATCCTATTTCCTTGCCGTTGCAGTGGAGTGGATCGAAACACTAATTCCTATGCCCATGAAGATAAAGTGGGATGGAATGAGACTACTTG